>VWZO01013581.1:167174-243405 GCA_013396975.1 Bucco capensis
GCGAAGACCGCCCGCGGGGGGGGGGGGGGGGGGGGGAATCTTGGTGTTCCAACACACACCTCTAAGTTCACCTTTTGCTTCCACCTGTCCAACTCAGCATCTCTTCATCAGGTCCAAAAGGTTCTGGAGGTTTTTCAGCACATGGGGAGGTTGTTTGGCAGCATGTTCCTTCAGGGTAGAGCCCATCACTTGGTAGAGGTTCTGGACAAGTTTGGTGAGCACAGGTCTGATGTTGCTGCTGCGAGCAGGCAGGGCACTCTTTCCCAAGAAGAACCAGAGCACAGGCAGAGCATAACGTTTGACAGCTTGGGGTTTGTGGGGATAAAGAGATGCCACAAGCACTGCCAAAGAGAGAGAAAGAGAAAAGCTTCTTAATCTTCATGAAAACAACTATTTACCTTTAGTTTCGGAAGCCTTTTCTGGCTCCTAGCAGCAAGCACAAAGAGCCTGCTGCTCCAGAGACAGCTAAGAGTGGCTGAGCATCCACAGGCAGCCTCTGAGGACCTTCATTTCTCCAGATCAGGGGGTTTGTATCTGTTGGAGACTTAGCAAAAAGTGAACTGTAGACATTCTGTAAACCATTTTGTTCTCTGCTTCTGCATTACAAATGACCAAAATGTCCAAAATGCTGTTTATTTCACAGTATCACAGTATGTCAAGGGTTGGAAGGGCCCTAGAAAGATCATCTAGTCCAACCCCTGCAGGATCAGCTAGACCAGGTCACACAGCAACGTGTCCAGGCAGCTCTGCAATGGCTCCAGACAAGGAGACTCCACAGGCTCCTGGGCAGCCTGGGCCAGTGCTCTGGCACCTGAACTGCAAACAAGTTCCTCCTCAGGTTAATACTAAACCTCCTGTGCTCCAACTTGCTCCCATTCCCTCTTNCTAAAAAATGCAGCTTGGAGAGGTAAGTGACAGATGGCTAAGAAAAAGGAGGTTTATTTTCTTGTGACCTTTGACAAAAAAGCCCAACATCTAACCTGGCAGTTCCATTTGCTCACAGCAAAGGGCAGTATTATACCACACTTCCAACTGGCAGCCCAAGAAAAATGTGTTTTATTAGAAACATTAGGGACTCACTGATGTCTTTGGCAGAATGGTAACATTTCATCTTTTCCCCCCCCTCCTCTCATACTTATTAGGAAGAGCTGCTTCAGATTTCAGGCTGTTGTAGATAATTACCCAGACCCTCAGCATCTCACCATTTTAATGGCATTTACCCTCACAAAGTTGCCTGAAATAGGGAGGAAAAAATCTTACACAGAGGGTTAGAAGTTAACCCAAAGAACAAGTGTTCCCTCTCATTCTCTCTGAAATCTGCTCACAGCTCATTTTCTTAGCTGAATTCTATTAAATGCAAGCAAAATTTTGCTATCAAAAAGCTCCTTGCATGGCAGGTTTTGCTGAGAGATCAAAACCTGAAAGGCTCTGGAGGCTGAGTTCTTATTTTCTCTTCATTGGGAATGTTCTGCAGTAAGCATTTTTTTTACTCTGGAGAGGAAGGACCTTTTTTGTTGTCTATCTATGCTGTTCATCTAGCATTTAATTAGTTCCTGAAAGTATCTAAAAACAATTTCTGGCAAGCAGAAAAAAGGTTATTGTACCTATTTTCAAATGGGAATTAATTTGAGTTTAAATGCTGTTCAACATAGTCATCACTAGAGAGCTTCAGAGCTGGCTGTTCCCACTAAATGCCAGGGAGAACATCTGCTCTCTCCAGAGCAATCCCATCTGATAGCCAAATGCTGCCCTTGAAATAGAGATTCAAATAGCTGTCCAGTCCAATCCTATGTTTCTGGAGATTGACTTGATTCAAACTAGCTTTAAAGGTGCTTTTACACTGGCTAGAGATGCCCTTTGGTTCTTCCTTATGAACCTCCAAAGTATATTAAAGCTTGGATTAAAGGATGCTGGCATCGTTAGCATTGGATTTAGGCCTCGCTGAAGCAAGGCTATAAATAGTATATATTCAGATGATATATTTTTTCCATTCCTTGGCTCTTTCTGGCACAGCAAGATACTCTTCTAAACCAATTATCAGCTGCATTTGTAGTGTGATACAGAAATCAGACTGTTCACCTGTCAGTGTTCAATGTTGTATCTGCAACCCAAGCAGGGAGCCTCACTGGGTTGAGCTCAACCACCCTGCTTCTGCCCTTCTGTCCCCAAAAATCCTTGCCTGGAAGGTCTGTTTGGAGTTTACACTGATGCCATGACATCCAAGCTCTGCAGGATTCAGCCTCAGAAGTTTCCAAGAGGTAAAACAATAATCTCATGATAACAAAGCAAAGTGATGCTCAGAAATAGCAGTTACCAGGCTGGGCTTTTGCTTTAGGAAAGACTCTCTTACAGATATCCATGACTTTTACTGTACTGTCCTCCAAAGAGAGGATCCAACTAGGGTATTTTAGAGGGTATTTGAGCCCCTCTCTTTCCTAGAGGTGAGTGAGATGCCTCACTGAGAGCTCAGCACTGAAGCCTGAATGTCTCCTCATCTCACACACAGCAGCCAGGCAAACCCCTGCCAACACATCTACTGGGTGTATTCCACAGGAAGGACTTTCCTGGGGTTTCATGAGCTACTGCACTGACTCTTCAGGAGGTAATCCCTCTAAACATTCCTTCCTGATACTCCTTGACTCTGAAGAGGAGCTTGGCTGAAGCAGATGATACCTGAGATGTGGCCTGTGACATCCAGCAGAGCTTGGCCGCTCAGGTGACGCACTCGGTGGCCCAAGGCTTGCAGCAGCAAGATGTTATCTGCAAGAGAAACATTGATTTCCACTCATTCTCCTGAGTTTAGAAGGAAAAATCAACCAAAAAGGAGATGGGAAAAGGTATAAATAACTGCCTTTTGTAAAATAAAGTGCATTTCTGCCCTTTTCTGACTCCTTTTCTTCTTCCCTTCCACCTTGCTAACAGAGCTCCTGATGCAGCAGCCAACTTGGGGTTTACAAATAAGAACTTTTCTTTTTGCATTTGGAAATCTCCCAAGCAAGCTAGAAGGGAACAAGAAAAGGAGTTACCTTTAAAGCTTTAGCTTCCCAGAGCTTTGCAGAAGTGACCTCCTCCCTGCTGTAAGAAAAAGGGTTAGAAGGCTCAAAGGGTGAGAAGGCTCAGAAGTCCACACATCCACTCACCTTTTAAGGATAAGCTGGTGTTAAATCTTTTAAGTTACCTGTTGGGATCTATGGAGAACACTCCAAGTTACTCTCACAAAAGAGCAACACTGCTCACTGTCAACACCATCCACTCTTGGGAGCTCTTGTACCATCTCTGAGATCAGATCTTGGCAGGGAGACTGGAAAATGAACTCATTTCCCAAGACTTGACTGTCAGATGCATTTTACTTTTTCCTATGCCTGCTGTTGATTTGGGGTCTTTTTGTACTTTATAGCCTGGATTGATCTGCAAACCTCCAGGCTTACTGCTTCAATAAGGAGAAATTTCTTCCCTGAAAGGGTTGTTAACTCTTAGCCCAGGCTGCCCAGGGAAGTGATGGAGTCACCATCCCTGCAGGGGTTGAAGAAACATTGAGATGCTCTCCTTAGGGCCATGGCTTAGTGGCATGGGAGTGCTAGGGATGGTTGGACTTGATGATCTTTGAGGTCTCTTCCAACCTTCATGATTGTGTAATAAGCCAAGCACAGCTTTTCTTGGAGGCAGAATGCAGGTGGGATGTGCTGATACCTTGGCAGTGGCATTCAGAAGCTGCACCAGCAAAGCAAGCAACCTACTACTTTGTGAACCACTGCAGAGTCAAATCCCAAAGTGGCTCTAGGTACTGCTGTGCCCTTGTTTTTACATGACAAACCAGAAGCAAGTCCCTCATGATCTTCTCTTGCAAGCATGCAGGACTGATCCTGCTATCCTAATTAAGCTTCTGCTGTGGTAATTACACTCCTCTCACTCTTTTTGCCTCACTCTCTCAGCAGAACTGCTTCCCACTTGCTGTTCCTCCCCAGAGCTTCCAGTAGAGCTCTCACATCCTTCTTTCTCCCCACTTGATCACCAGGAGCAACCCCATGCTTGGCACATGGAGCAACAAATTCATTGAGTGTGCAAAGCAGCTGATGGCAAGAAAGGTGTTCATTTCCCTTTAAGACTTGCCACTTCCACACTAGATTTGTCAGGCATATTCAGCCAGTGCTGCATGTTCACAGCTGACATCAATCACCCTGGCAAGGGAATTTACAGCAGACCTTGGCTAGGTAGTTATTGGCTAAAGCAATCTTGCCCCATGCAGAACAAGCTGTGCAACAAGCCATCATTTACAGCTGGATTTATACCTGTTTGTTCTCAAGAAATCAACCTGGCAAATCATAAATTCCCTATAAAATAACCCACAAGATGTGTGGCAAATAGGAGCAGCTAATGCCTGGAACATTGAGCCTTCCATTCTGCACAAGCTCTGATGGGCCAGGCTCCCTTCAGGCCAACAGCAAAGCAATTCATTTGGGAAGTCAAATGGGGCTCAAAACCAACCTCCAAAAAATCTCTTTGTCCCTGAATTGTTCTTCCAGGATTTATTGTTCAGCTCCTGCTGTACCAAAGCTGACAAGCAGCACAGAGGCAAAGGCTCCTAGGACTTTGGGAAATGCTGGTACACACTGGAGCTTGTCTGGGACCTGGTACATCAAGAACTGCAACACCAAGGCTTCTGGTGAGCCAGAGGAGAAGTTCCAGCCAGCAGGCTCTCAGATCCTTTGATATAGAAGCATTAATGGCACAGGAGTGAGAGAGAGAACACAAACACTTGATGTGGAAGCTGTTTTTCTGTAGATTTTAGTCAGCCTGAAAAAAACCTCCTGGTAAACACTTTTACTTGATGGCATTCAGCTTTCCACAACCAAATTCCTTGCAAGCATAAGTAGGAACACACCAGCTCTCATCTCACACTTCAACAGAAGTTAGAGCAGGAGTAAAAAGCAGATGAAGAGCCCCAAGGACCAGAAGGTTCTGGTCACAGCTGCAGTGATGACAGTGATAGCACAAGTGAGCTCCCAGAAGATCAAGAGGGAAAATCAGGCCAGGAGGAAGGTGGAAAGGCAAATCAGGAGGGATGCTATAGTCACTTCCCTCACACTCTTCTGGCAGAAGCTTAAAACAATCCCTAGCAAGTCCTCTCTGCTGCATTACTAAGCAGGCCTATGCTCCAGGTGACAAGCAGCATCCAGCCAGCTGCACACCACAAAGGGATACAACAGATTGGGAGGGAAGGAATGCAGGATATTAATCCCACAGAGTCAGTGTCAGAGGTTAACCTTACCTAGGTGAGCAATGGATGCTTCCAGCACCTTCACAGCTGCAGCATGAATCCTCAAGTGCTTGGAGTTCAGGTTGTCAGTTGCTGCTGTTACCAGAGAGACCAGCACTGGGTGCAAGGCATCTCTGAGCATGGGAATCATCAAAGCAAGTGCCTCCAGTGCCTTCTGTTTCACTTTTTTGTGGTAATCTTGAAGCCTCAGGACAAAGATATCAAAAATCTGTGAAGAGAAACAACAGGAAAACTGGATTCAAATGGTTTTGTTTCAGGTACTGTTTTCTGGAGAAAGGGTTAAAAAGCAGCTGCTGGGAGGAGAAGGAAGAGGAGATCTGTCTCTAGCCATTCTCTTTCCAAAGAGGAAATAAGAGAGAACAGTCTTTCCCAAGCATGAAAAGGATAAGGATGGAAGTGAATCAACCCAGCCTGATACTTCTGTCTTCTATCCCAACCTCTCTTTCTTCTAGCCAAGTTTTCAATGGCTGGATTTCCTTTCTTTCAACCTAACTGGTAGGAGGAGACAGCAGAAGCTAAGCATCAGTAAATTCTGCCATCATCTCATAAACAGCACCAACAGAGAAACACATCTGGACTGAAATTACTTGCTCTGAAGCTTGAGTTCAGTAATTCTGGGTGAGAAAGGACCTGTCTGTCCCAAACAGCTAGCAAGACACTGAATTAACATCACTTGTTCAGGTTTGGAAAGGGAGCTAACGGGCAAGGAGCAAGAGACATGTCCTACATACCTGGACAATGTTAGTGGAGATGAAGTGAGGATTGCTTTTGCAGTGATCTAGGAGGAGATCCACTCCTTCCATTTGTGTCTGGAAGTCCTTAGCTGCCAGGAGCTCACAAAGGTTGTTGAGCTCTTCAGTTTCTGCCAGGGTGTGAAGGAATTTGTGCCTGACTGGCTTGTGGGGTAAGAGCAACATGTCAGAGCCAGGCCTCCAGCTGGAAAACAAACACAAGGGAAGACCTTTTGGTATTATTTTTAGTTAAATTGTGAGGAAAACATCTGGAGGAGCCTTCCTCATGGTGTGATTTCAGCTATATCCTGATCTGAGAAGCAACTTGGCTCTCATGATGCTCCTAACAGGAGACAACCTGCAAGTGACATTATCACCAGTGCTTACTTAGGGAAAACCAAGGCACTAAGGACAGGATTTATCTCATTTATATCTTCAGGTGTCTTCCCAGGTACTCATCTAACATCTCTTTGTGGGAAAAAATGGGCACTGCTTCCAAGTTTCAATGCTTGCTCTTATGGGAAGTGTCTGTATTGTAAGGAAATGTTCAGCCTAATGCATAAACAAGACAAGGAGCAAGGAATCAATATCTGGCACAGCTCATCTCCACCAGGAAGATTTTTACATGGAGAGCTTGTCCTGTGCTTTCTCAGATAGAACAGAAGTGCTCATTACCTTCCATCAGAAGTCATGTTGTCCCTGAGCATCACTAAGTCTCTGTTCCTAGACTTCCTGGGCTCCCTGAGAGGTGGAAGTTCTTGTTTATGGTCTTCTATCCCCTACAGAGATAAGTAGATTAAAAAAAACCCCATGAATCTATAGAACAAAGAGGAAATTGCTTGCTTAAAACACAAGTGATAATAACCAGGATCATTTCTAACAAGAAAGGCTTGGGAAAACACTTTATAACTTCAAGAGGGAAGCAGGTCAGGGATTCAGTGATTCCCTACTGTTTGTTTTCAACAACCCAAGGCAGGTTATAGGTGCAGCAGGATCAAATCCTCAATTTATTTAGTCTTGAGCACAAAAGGGAATAACCCAAACTGATGGGGAATAATCCTTCATGAAAGGAAGAGAAGGAAACTTTGGGGACTCCTTCCTTTGTTAAATACTCTACTGCCTTCAGAAGCATTATTCTCACTTTACTGGGGGGGAAGGAGTAAAGTTGGGGTTTTTTTATGCTTGAAGGTAAAACCATTTTGTTTCTTCTACCTTTTTTCCTGCCAAACACTTACTTTCTGCTTAATTCTTGCCATGATATCTTGCAGGTCACGGGAGGGGGCAGACTGTTTCAAGTATCTCTCAAAGTTGGGGTGACTAATCAATATATTCAGCATCTTCCTTCCATAACACCTAACAGAGGAATGAGAGACAGGAATACAGACTATTAGTGGATTTTTTTTCCCCCTTCTGAATAAGCAAAGGTATAAGCAAAGTGTTAATAGAATGAAATGCTATTTTAAACTCAGCATGTGCAATATCTTCATCAGAAAGCATCACCAACTCAGCAAAGAGAGATTGACCTCCAGTTGTCATAATGCTGCCAGTTGAACACAAGAGGAGAGCACAGGGCAGCAGAAAAAAACACAAACAACACAATTTCCCTCTGAAATTGTGGATATGCTTCCGGTGGGATCAAAGGAACCTGTGGGATGAGCAAAGCACATCTCCTCCTTTGCTGTCAGGGCTTATTGCAGCATGTTGCATAGTAATTTACCTTCCTTTAGTTGGCAGGGAAGCTAGGACAAATCACCTCACTACATGGATGCAGATGAGCTGCTAGGTGCTGATGTGTTCTTAATGGGAATTTTCATTCATCAAATAAAGGGGAGTTGGGTATTTTTGCTGCTGTGAAGCTCCAGTTGCCTTCAAGAGGAAATCTGGAGGTTGCTCAGCCACAGACAACATTTAGCACAATGATTTGGGACTCAACATTTGTTACTGTCACAGGCAACAGAAGAGGTTTAGAAAAGCTGAAGACAGTGGGTGAAGACAGATGACTTCTTTCTAGGGCAATCTTAACCTGATCAGGAATAAATGCTTGGAATCCTTTGGTGATGAACACACTTGATGAACACACTGCATCCAGAAGACCAAGGCAAATTGACTGACTGCTCTGAACAAACTATCCTTCCAGTCACAGGCACCTGGCAATGGTTCTTCTTGCTGAACAGCCTCAGTACAATCACCTCCCCAGACAACATCACCCACGCTGGCAAGGAACTTTCTTAGGTGTTTCTTTTACCTTCTACTCTTTGGTGGCTTTAGCATTTCTAGGCAGACACCAAACATTAGTTTGCACATTTAAGGAGCTGAAGTTCATCACCTTGTGCCTGGATGAGAATCCTGAGCAAGCTTCACCAGGGCATTCACCAGCAGGCCAGTGCTGTCACGCTTGCCTGACAGGAGCTTCTCAGCTCCCATCTGCTCCAGCACAGCCAGAAGGTGTCCAGCTGCACATTCCCTCACCAGGGCATTGCGGTGCCTGCAAGCAGAGGAAAAAAACAAACCCTGGAGCTAAGGGAATTGGAGGGTCAGGAGCAGAGGTTTCAGTCCTTAGGGGAAGGAGCCATGTGTTCTCCTTGCAGTTGGAGCCTATGGATTCTGTTCCTCAGGTCAACACCAAGTTGGCATTGCATCTGTGAGGAAGAGTCTCCCTGGACTCTCTGATCCTCAATTGCTTTCCTGAAGAGGGAAATGGAAGACAATTCATATTCCTACCACACTTTAGTCTGCTCTGCTNCACATACAGAACTACAGCAGGCCTGAGGTTAGCTCTGCCCTTTTACCTCCAAATCTGTACACCCTTGAGAAAAAACCGGGAGAAAAACCCCTGAAGGAGAGGGCATGAAGCTGCAGAACAGCCAGCTATGCCAACAGTTTGTTCTTGGCAAGAGGTACACTTGAATCCAAAGCTGAGGAAAGGGTAACCAGTTGTTTTAGCCAGGTTGTCCTTTCCAGAGGGTGATCATTTGACACTGTCTACTATTTTGGAGGCAGCATTTGCTTCAGCTTTCCCATGGGAGTCAAGCTGTGAAAGTGCCTGACTCAGCACCTCAAGGCTAACATGCAGCTCGAAGGACAAGAGAGTCAGGCTCCTCTCACCAGGAGCTCTGCCACTCCCAGCAGCTTCTCCCCCACATGCTCTGCCATGCCAGCAATTAGCCTTCTTACTTCTCAAGCTAATGACATAATGATGACACATGGCTTTTTCCCAGAACCTCTGTGGTTAGAGTTGTGAAATATCCAAGGGCACTCACTGCTGGGATTGCCATTGTCCTTCTTGCCACAAAGCCACAAGGCTACATACATCACCACTCTCTGTAGAGACTTTCACTTCCCCAGGACTCACCATCTCCAGGCACTGTTGGCAGACTGGGAGAGCAAATAGGCTGGAGCAGAGCAGAAGCAGGTGAGAAGAGGAAAGAAGAAAGGCTGAGCAGAGAGATTCTGATGCCTGAGCTTACAGGAGATGCAAAGAAAAGAGGCAAAATTGATTAGAGATTCTGATCCCTGAGCTCACAGGAGATCTAGAGAAAAGAAGCAAGTTTGAGCAGAGAAGCCAATCCCTGAGCTCACAGGAGATGTAGAGAAAAGAGGAAAAATTTATTAGAGATTCTGATCCCTGAGTTCACAGGAGATGTAAAGAAAAGAAGCAAGTTTGAGCAGAGAAGCTGATCCCTGAGCTCACAGGAGATGTAGAGAAAAGAGGCCAAATTGAGTAGAGAATCTGATCCCTGAGCTCACAGAAGATAAAAAAGAAGCAAGGTTGGTCAGAGAAGCTGATCACAGAAGATGCAGGAAAAAAGGACCCTTGACTCCCATCATTCCCCTTCTCCCTGGCCCCACAATTGAAGCTGAAGGACATGACTAAGAGAAGAATGACCTACTTAAGAGCACTAGCCATGAGGCCAGGCATTGCCCGTGCAGGAGTCACATTCCCCACCATGATGCCCAGGGATTGATTGGCTGCTTTCTGCAGGAACTCGCTGGAGTCTCCCATCTTCTGGAGCAACACCTGAGCTACCTCATCCACCTCAGGGTCCATGTGCTTCTTCAAGGTCCTGAAGAGCTCTCCAAGAGTGCAGATTGCACAGTGAGACACCTTGGAGCGAAGGTTGTTCACCTGGGGAAGTGAGGAAGGGAAAGATGAGAATCACCTTGTAGAGAAGAATCAGTCCCGGGAAACAAGAAGACCTCTTGCTGTCTCCATATGGAAGACACAGGAGGAGCAGAAGGCCACAAGCACAGCAACACTTGGACTCTGAAACCAACTCCTCTGGCCTCAGGCTCACTTAGACCATACAACTGGAATTAGACTGCAGGCCTAGAAGATGCTGTCTCACCTAGACCAAAGTGTGCTCAAAATCCACACTGCTTGGACTTTAGGCCCTTTGACTGAAAACCAACAAACAAACAACTGAAAGAAAGGGCTGGAAAGATGAAATAGAGGAAAAGTACTTCTTTCCTCTTGTCCAAAAACCTGGCAGTTTGAGGATTCAAACAGGAAAGAGAAAATACAAGCTCAAGTGTACAGATAAACGTGCAGCAGGGACTTGAGTCCATCTGTGGCTCCATCTACTCAGAAGACGACTAGCTATAGATCCCTGGAGAAGACTAGCTGTTGGACTCAAGGTCCCTGGAGAATCCATGCCATTACAGCAGCAATCAGGGGGGGTTTACAGCTTTCAGGGCTGCTCTGGAGTGATCTCTGTTGCCACAAGGGTAAGGAGGAAGCATCTCAGAGGCACGTGCTTCATTTGAAAGGTACTTGGAAGGACAAAGCTTGCTTCTTTCTGCCACAATTAGTTGTGCCTGTTAATAAAAATGAACAGCATTAAGTGCTACAAGTGCATGTGAAAGCCAAAATCTGGGACTGGTGTGAAATGAAGGCTGAAAGATGTCTCTGCACATCTCCAGGGTGGAGAACAGAGAGGAAGAAATCTCCTCAAAGAGGCAAAAGGGCTACAAAACATCAGATAAGCCAACTCCAAGGGTTTCTTCTCCTAAGCCTGACCTCCAGAGTGGGAGAATCTGAGCCCTGCACATCTAAACAGAAAGGTTTGAAGAGTCCCAACAACACAAGGGGCATTCAAGCCTCCAACATCATTAAATACTGGGGTAGCAGGATGGATTTTCATGGAAGTAAGCTCAGTCTTATTGCTTTCTGCAGAAAAAATAAATGAAAAGCTCATGGTTTTGGCAATCATGTAGAGAGAGTCCAAGGCAGCTGCTTCAGGCCCTAAGGCAAGTGCCAAGCTGGAAACAGAGCTTAGGTTAAGACCTCACTGTTCCCTGAGAGATGAGATAGTGAAGCTGTGTGCAACCAGCCTGCAAACCAGCCAAGCAGTACACAATCTACCTGTGCAAAGAGGCAACAGATCCATGGAAACAGACAATTCCCCAAAGAGCAGGCAGAAAAGGAGAAGACATTGCCAGGAAACACTGGAAAAGAAATACTTGCAGTCTCTCAGGATCACAGAATGTTAGGAGTTGGAAGGGACCTCTGGAGATCATCTGGTCCAACCCCCAAGGATACCGAGGAGGAGGAGGAAGAAGCAGCTGCAGTGTTTAATTACAGCCTGGGCACAGATTTGGGCTGTGGCAAATCACTTGATTAGAGTCTCTGTATCTTGCATGATAAGGACACCTAGCTCCAAGAGAAGACAGAGATCTCTCTACACACCAGTAACCATGGCAATATGTGCAGCTGGATGGAGGAAAAGGAAGTCTACAAACAGGAACGAAGGCAGACACTGAGCACACAGACAAATGAACAAGCAGGGGTTGATGCCCCACGTGTGAGGGACATGGCACACAACTAAACAGTGTTCTTACCTCTTTGGCAACAGCCCAGGAGATTTCATGAAGCCTACAGAGAAGGACTTGTGAGTGGCAGGCAGCCAGGCGTCTGATGGTGAGCAGTCCCTTTGCCTTCTGCTGCCTGAGAGGCAATTAACAAAATGATTGATTGCTTTTTTTTTTCCTCTCACCACCCAATAAGCAGGCAGCACCCTCTCAGATGACCAAGGTGTCAGCTCAAACAGCCAAAGGAGGTGCTTCTGCTACAGCTCTTCATTAAATCATACCACTCGTTGCCAGAGGATGCTGTGGCAGGCAGAAGCCTACACATAAATCCAAAAGGCAAATGGAAGATTTCAGGAGAGTCACCTGAGGCTCTCAAAACTCAACACTGCTTCTGGCTTCAGCCAGTAAATCATCTTGGTTCACAACTTTCTCTCTTTCCTGAAGATTTTGTTTGCAGCTACATGGATCTGAGTACAGCATGGACCTCCTGAGGCTGCAGCACTGCTAAGGAGCAAGGCAAAGCAAAAAGGCTTCTTCTACATCCTTCTACTCTGCTTTGGAGTGGTTTCATAAGCTTCCTCTGGACATCTGGGCTGTCTAGCCTCAGAGGTACTAGAAACCAAAACATGTCTAGCTGAGCTTTACAGTGAGCAGGAGCTTTCTTACCAGTCATTACTGCTGAGCCACGTGAGTGCCTTGAGCAGCTCCTGCTGGGGCTGAGGGAAGGGTCTGGCTTCCCAAGTGTCCCCACACTCTGGCTCCTCTCCCCACTCCATGAAGTCCAAAGTAATGGCTGGCAGGGAGTTTGCTGTAAGGAGAGGTTCAGATCTCGGCATCACAGAAGCCTGGAGGCAAAGGCCCCTGCTGGTACACAGCTGTGTGTGTGCACTGAGCACACCCTGCCAGGCTGCCCCAGCAGCTCAGCTCTGCAGTTACAGCTGCCTCCCAGCTCTAAGGGCATGCTACTGGCATGGCCAAAAGTTAGAGCTTAAAGCTTTACTTTATTTAGCTCAGCTTGCCATCTTCAGCAATGATTTGGAGCAGGGGATGGAGTGCACCCTTAGCAAGTTTGCAGATGACACGAAGCTGGGTGGCAGTGTGGATCTGCTTGAGGGCAGGGAGGCTCTCCAGAGGGATCTGGCTAGGCTGGATCACTGGGCCAAGGCCAATGCCATGAAGTTCACTAAGGCCAAATGCCAGGTGCTGCCCCTTGGCCATAGCAACCCCCAGCAGTGCTCTAGGCTTGGGGAGCAGTGGCTGCAGAGCTGCCAGGCACAGAGGGACCTAGGGGTGCTGAGTGACAGCTGAACAGGAGCCAGCAGTGTGCCCAGGGGGACAAGAAGGCCAATGGCATCCTGGCCTGGAGCAGGAACAGTGTTGGCAGCAGGAGCAGGGAGCTGATCCTGCCCCTTTGCTCAGCTTTGGGGAGGCCTCACCTCCAGTACTGCATCCAGTTTTGGGCTCCTCACTCCAAGAGGGACATGGAGGTGCTGGAGAGGGGACAGAGGCTCCCAAGCTGCTAAAGGGCTTAGAACATAAGCCTGAGGAGGAAAGACTGAGGGATCTGGGCCTGTTTAGCCTGGAAAAGACGAGATTGAGGGGAGACCTCCTGGCTCCCTCTCACTACCTGAAGGGAGGTTGTAGAGAAGCAGGGACTCGTCTGTTCTCCCTAGTGGAGAGTGATAGGACAAGGGGAAATGGATGGAAATTGTGCCAGGGGAGGTTCAGGCTAGCCATTAGGAGGAATTTGTTTGCTGCAGGGGTTGTGAGCCATTGGAACAGGCTGCCCTGGGAGGTGCTGGAGTCCCCATCCCTGGAGGTGTTTAAGAGACAGGTAGATGTTGCATTGGGGAGCATCATTTAGCAGGTTGCTAGGGCTAGGACAAAGGCTGCACTCATGATCTTCAAGGTCTCTTCCAGCTGCAACTGTTCTAGGATTCTAAAAGCACCAACTGCTCCAGCATCACCAAGCTGGAGTGGATCCAAAAGCTGGTTTGCTCTCAATCCTCAGGCCAGCCTTTAGAGCCAAGATCCTCTGCGTGGGGGTGACAAATGAGGCAGTTTGGTGTGGAAGGGGAGAGCTTGGTGTGGGGCTCACCTGAGGAGCTGTGTGGGAAGCTGTGTCTCTGGCTGCTGACAGGGATGCTGGGCAGTGAGGGTCTGGTGAGATGCTTCTTCAAGGCAGTACCAGCATGTTCTCTGCATGCACTGCTGATGCTGGGGAAAAGGAAAACTGCCTCATTGATAGGCAGGAGAGCAAAGCCTGCAGAGATTGAGAAGGATCTTGTTAAGTGGAGAGGGCTGGGCAAGGTGTGTATGGCTTTGGGAAAGGTTAGAGATCTTGCTGGGTAAAGTCATTTTTGCTAACGGAAATGAGCAAGGGACAGATCTAGTGAGTGGGTGGATACATAATTAAAAGATAGACACATTCCTTGATCCTGGAAGTGTTCCAAAACCATGTAGGTGTGGTGCTTGGGGCCATGGGTTAGTGGTGAGCATGGGAGTGTTGGGTGGGTGCTTGGACTGGATGAGCTCAGAGGGCTTTCCCAACCATGATTCTGTGATTCTAAGGTGGGACATTGATCAGAGAATCACAGAAGAGTTTGTGTTGGAAGGAACCTTTCAAGGTCACCAAGTCTAACTCCTCTGCAATCAGCAAAGACATCTTCAACTAGAGCAGGTTGCTCAGAGGCCCAAATAACCTGACCTGGAAGGCTTGCAGGGGCTGAGCATCTAGCACCTCACTGGGCAACCTCTTAACCACTCTCATTGCAAAAAAAATGTCTCCCTCAGGAAGGCTCAGTTGGGAGCCAGCAGTTCCTAGGCAATGGTTTGCTCAGTGCTGTCAGGTCTTACATTGCTCTCAGCAATCACTTACACCCTTCAGCTGCATCTCCAGGGCCACCAGGCTGTGTATGGAGCTGCAAGGACCTCTCCTTTTCTCTGTCCTTCTCCCTCTCCATCTCTCTCATTTGCTTCTTGTGTATCTTCTTCAGAGCTGACTGGCACAAGGTAACAGGAACCTGCTTGCAATGGAAATGCATCATGGAGCATCAAGAGAGAGCCAGAAACCATGCACAGCACCTCCTCAGGAGCACAGGGGTAGAGTGGCATCAGCTTTAAGGGAGCTCCATAGACACCCCAAGAGTTCCAGAAGAATTCCTCCTTTCTTTATCTTGCTGGAACACTTGATTGCCATAACCTTCCACTGGTCCAAGACACTGCTTCTCAACCTCAGTCCTGCTGGAACCAAGAGACTCACAGGAGTTCTCCAACACATATGAAGAGCTCAACATTAGCAGTGAGCAGGCACCTGGGTAACTTGCTCTGAGCCATTCAGATCTGCTCTGAATTGGCTTCCCACATCCAGAACACTTCTTGGGTAAACTTAGCACCATCTCCTAACCAGTGACTCCTGCAAGCAACTGCTCTGGAGCTGTCAAATGTATTGCCAAGAGAATCTGCTCCCCCAGAGAGGAAGATGATGGTTATCAGGGATGTTTTGTGCTAAGCATGGAAATGAATGCCTGCTCAGCCTTGTCCTTAGCTCTTACCCTTGCTCTGCTCTCCTTGGAGTCAGCATCACTCATGAGATGACCCATCTCCTTGGCTTGTCTGGGTGGGACACCTGTTAAAGGGAGTAGAGGTTCCCATGAACATCCCTCAGGCTTCACACCACCACCCGTGTGATGCTGGAGAACAGGCAGCTCAAACGTCACCTCACTGACTCTGCAATACATCTCCCCAGCTGCTTATCACAGAATCAGGAAGGTTGGAAGAGACCTCTAAGATCATCAAGTCCAACCATACCTAGCACTACCATACCGCTCAGCAATCCAAGAGGTTTCCTCTCTGGCAGAACTAACTCTGAACTGAGGGATCAGTGGATCACAGACTCACAAAACCATGAAATCCTAGAATGTTTAGCCTTGGAAGAAACCTTTCAAGGTCACCTAGTTCCACTCCCTAGCAATCAGCAGGGACATCTTCAACTAGAGCAGGTTGCTCCAGCCCCAAACAACTTGACCTGGAATGTTTTCAGGGATGAAGCATCTACCACCTCTCTGGTCCAACTCTTCCAGTGGTTCACCACCCCCACTGTAAAAAAACCTCTTCTTTCTCTCCAGTCTAAATCTACCTTATTTTTAGTTTCAAACCATTACACTCTGCCCTGTCAGGCCCTGAAGTCTCCAAGGGAGCTGGAAGTGCTGGGACACATGGACCTAGCAGCTCTCTGGTGGGAGATTGTGACATGGCTTAGGTGTCACCACAGCAACAGCAGTTCCCTCCCACAGCTCTCAAGTTGCACTCCAAACAGGGCCTGGGGTGGCAGTTGGCACAGGAAAGGAGGATGCTTCCACTTCCAAAGTTTGCCACCCACTCAGCAAGGAGCATCCAACAGCAAAGAGCCTTGGGATCTAACCCCAGCATCCCTCCCAGCTCCTGCAGCCACCCAGCCAGAGCTCCCAAGGGCACACGGCAGGATGCAGGCTCTGCTGTGCTGCTCAGCCTGCTGCCAGAGCTTCAGGAGGAGGTGTCCAGGCTGAGCAGCATCAAGGAGGTTCTCTGAGGCTCCTGTCCTTCAGAACTCCATGCTGGAGGCAGAGAATTCCAGAAAGAGTTGGAAGGGACCTTTAGAGGTCATTCTAGTCCAACCCTGAACTAGAGCAGGATGCTCAGAGCCCTGTCAAGCCTGATCTTGAATGTTTCCAGGGATGGGGCTCCCACTACCTCTCTGGAAAAGCTGTTCCAGTGCTTTACCACTGTCATTGTGAACCATTTCTTCCTTCTATCCAGTCTAACTCTCTCCTCCTTCAGTTTAAAACCATTAGCCCTTGTCCTATCACTCCAAAGCTCCTCTGGGAGCTGAGAGCAGGGCAGCTTATTGCAGGGAGGACACATGGAAGGGAAAACTGATCACTGCTAGCTTTCTAGGCTTGGAAAAGACCCTTCTTTCCCCCAAGGAAAGGGGGCAGGCTCCCCTACCTTACCTGTCTGTGAGGATAACAGATCCTCAGACATCCACTGGACCTCCACCTCAGCTTCAGAGCAGTGAGCCTCAGGGGAACAGAACCTCAAGACATTCACCTCCTCTTCAGACTGTTCTTGAGCACAATGGTTACCATGACAATGCTGCTCCCCTCCTTTGGTCCAGGGGGGGTCCTGGGTCAAGGCTTGGAGAGAGTAGGAGAGGTCATCTTCATCCCCCAGGTCCAGGTGGAACACTCTAGCCTTGCTGACCCAGCCATCCAAGGGAGAGATGGATAGCTCTTAAGGATGGAGGTTTCTCAGCTCCATCTCCATCCCTGGGTTATCAGCAGGCACTGAGAAGCAGCTGTAGATGCCCAGAGGGCCCAAGGCAGCATCTTTAGTCAAAGTGGACCTGTTTTCCAGCTGGTAAAGGAGTAAAATAAGCTGTCACTGCAGCAAACTGCAGGGAGAGGAGAAAAAAGAGCTGCCAGACAGAATCCTGCAACATAGCAGAGCTGCCTGCAGAAAACTTGGAATGGTTTGGCTCACTGACCTGACAGAAAACATCACATTCCCCTACTGCCATCACTTCCAGCATCCAAAAGTGAACTAAGCATGGGAAGTAGAAGCCTGGAGAAGCATGGCTAGCTCTGCTGTTGATTCATTGCCTGGCCCTGCAGAGAAATAGAAATATAAATCTTAAGGACAGCAATATCAATCTTAAGGCAAGTTAGGAGCATATCAAGGTGACCTCTGCAGGCCACAGGTGTGGGATAAGTCAGCTTCAATTGCTTACATGCCCAGTGTTCAGAGCTTAATCACACTGCTAGTAATCAAGCTCCCTGAGATCAGAGGCTGACCTGCAGGGGAGTTTGTTTGTCACAGTGATGTTCCTTCAGGACTAGGGCATTTCTCTATCAGAGAGCCTGGGAGCTGAGTCAAGTTTGTTTCTCTTTTGGCTTGGAGCAAAATGATTCCACATTGATTCCAAATGATTGCAAGTCCCTACATCTTTGGAGTGAGGTGCCAAGGTTGAAAAAAAGCTTCCTGAAACACAGCAATTTAGACCCTTGGCAAGAACAGATTGGATTACCACCCTGCAGGGGTCAACTGCCACCCCAGGAGCTAGAGAACACTAACCCTCAGCAGGAGCTGGTTCAGAGTTGATTTGGGTTCAGTCTTCCTTGATTTCTACCTGGAAAAGAATAGTCTGAGCTCAGTAAGGACCAACAGTGCAAGATTTGCTTTTTGGCCCCAGTCAGAGCAAGGTAAGTTGGAGCAGGAGCTGAGTTTGCCTGCACACAGCAGCAAAGGGAGTTCTGGGAGCCTGAGGGCAGCACCTGAGCGGAGGTGGGAGCTCTCAGGGCAGAGGCTAGGCTGTCTATCTTCTTAGCAAGAGGAGTTTTCCTGTTGACAAAGCACCCTGTTTGCTCCACAGCTCCCACCTGTGCTCCTCTCCCCTTCCTTCCATCACCACCCCAAGCATTGCTCTTCCTCCATACCTCCCAGCACTGTGTCTCTCTTCAGTTAAACACCCAAACTCTCCAGCACAGTTGCAGTCACCCAGAACTTGCCCTCACATAGCTTCAAGACTTCTCCAAAGGGAAAAAAAAAAAAACACCACAAAACCCAAACCATCAACTCTTTCTCCCAGTTCTTATTGCTTTCTGGGAGAGAAGCTTGCAGCCAGCAAGCTCTGCTAGAGCACAGTCAAAAGCAAACCCCTCTGCCTGGCTCCACCAGAGCCCCAAGCAGCACACAAGACAAGGGCTAGCCACCAACCTCCTTCCCTTTGGCAAGCTAGCTCCACGTTGTTCAGCTTGTCAAACACCTCAGTGGCTTGCCTCCCACAAGAAAACAAGGATTTCTTCTCTTCCAAACACTGCTTTTCCAAACCTGGAAGCAAAGATGGATATTAGGCAGGCCAGCCTCCTTCCTCCAGAAGGAGAGCAAGTTCCTCCTTGCAGGTGTAGGAGCTGAGCAGGTAAACAGTGTCACCTACCAGGAGTAAACAAGGCTGCATAGCAACCACTCCTCTGAAGCAATCTGGAGGGTGAGATGCAAGGAATCTCTTTTCCCTGCAGGGCTGGCTCCCCAAGGGAGCTCTGCAGCACCCAGCTCTTCAGGCAAGGTCCTCCTGGTCCCAATTCATCCCTAAAGCTGGAAACTTGGGAGGGAAAAGCTTCCACCACCTTCCCTGCAGGGTATGAGGACATCTCTGCACAGTGAAGTGGCTCCAGAAAGCATCCCATTCCAGGAAGAAGAGGGGGAGAGAGGAATGAATTCCCTCAGTGTGGTCACAGTCACTGCACTCTCCACTCCATGCTGCCAAACTGGAATTCTCCACCACTCCCACTCCAAGTATTTTCTACCTCACCCTTGTGCTGTGGAGAATTAGGCAACACACAGCACAGATGGAGCTGGGCTACTGTGTGTGTGGTGGATGTTATGCTACTTCCAAGTGGAAAATTAATGGTGTTTTCATCCTTTCCATGGCTAGTTTGGAGATCTTCCACAACAAAGTCAGTGCTGGCACACGAAAAAGAAAGAGAAAGTTCTCTGGTAACCATCAAGTGACTTGGATGGAGAGAATCCTCATGAGTACTAGAAGAAAAGGAATTCAGTGAGTCCTGAGAAGCTGTATCCAATCTATCAGCCAACAGATAAGTGGGAAGGGATCCTTTCACTGTGAAAATAGGCAATAATTCAGCTCCTACAAGGAAAAAAACAACCAACTCAGAAAGCCATCTGCAGGAGTTAACAATCCCTGTTGTGATTTGAGGAGGTGACTGTCACCTCCCTTGGTTAAAGCAGCAGCAAAAGCCAAAGGGAAGCATCTTCCTGACACTGCCAAGCCAGCCTGTTGGTGCAGTAAAGGATTTAGCCTTCCCATGAGTCACCTTCAACCACCCAAATCCTCTCAGCTTCTCCCAGGCTGAGTCATCTCAGGTATGTGAGCAAACAGCAAGCCTACAGATCACACAATGGCAGAGAAAGAGCTGACTGCAGCAAATGAGTCTCCAAATGGGACAGCATTTCACTTCTGTGAAAGACAGGGGGGTGGATTTGGGGCTTTTTTTGGTTGACTTGTTCCATTTCTATAGCTGCTCTTCAAATAAAAATTGCATAGGATGCACTTCTGCCTCCTTTCCCTTCACTGAACCTGCTGGAGAGGAGAGGGAAGAGCAAGACTCAGAGGATCAGCTGTGACCCTGCTGAAATCAAACAGCCACTGTGTCCATTTGAGCTCTGGCTCCTCTTCTCAAGTGCATTCTTGCTGTCACCCTGGGGTAGAAAATGAGTTCTAGTCACTAGCTCACAGCAACAAAAAGAGCCAAGCCATCATTTCAACTAGATGCCAGAAATGAAGGCTGAGGGAATTCTGCAGGCACAGCCCCTCAGTGGGAGCACCAAGGAGGAATGGCATCACCCTGCCCTGCTCTGAGGCATGGTGGGAAGAGCTCATGTAGCAGACAGCTTTTTTCCCCTTCAGCTGCTAGCTCTGTCCTGAGCCTTTTGGATGAAGCAGAGTTTGCTCCTGAAAGGCAAAGAATGAGGGGATTGAAATGCCATCACTCCTGTGCTGCTAGAGCTGGAAGCAAAATGACTGCACCTAGGGGCAGGCAGGGACTTGCAACAGCAGGAGGGGAGTGCCAAAAAGAGAGGAGAATTTAGGGACAGGGAGAAAACCCCTGGGTAGAGGTGACTGCTAAGCACTTTGTGGATCCCAAGCCAGCTGCTCCTCAAGATCCTGCAGAGTAGATCCCACATGGCCTCACCAAGAATTATATACAGTGCAGATGTGGCTTCTTACATCCTCTCTGCACTCCTGCTGTCTTCACTATGTTCTTCCTCTCATCTTGCTGCTGCTCTTGTCCAGGCTTTGGTATTTTCCTCAGGACAAAGGGAAGTTCAGCAGCTTGCATTTTGCCTCCACTGTGCATTTTTCCTGCAAGAAACTCCAAGGACTCAGTCACAGATCAGAAAGCATTTTGCTGAGCTAGCTAAAGGTTATTCCTTCTTTGCAGATGGGGCAATTCTGAAGCACACAACTTGGAAACTCTCTCCTCATGCTCTCCCATCCCCAACACCACAACCTAACCAAGCAAGCCACCAAAGCAAGCACAGGTGCACATCCCACACAAGGAGCTCTTCATTCCCCCACTAACCATCTGAGAATCAGATGAAACACTGAAGCAGAAGCACCAAGCACCTCTGGTACCACATCCTGGTGTAGAACTAAGTCCCTTTTGGAGCAGGATCATACCAAGAGGAGTACATGCTTACAGCAGGGTGAGTTTAGCAGCAGTGTGGCTATGGCATCCTCAAAAGGGACAGTCCAAAGGGTGATCTTGCTGCATGGGAATGCCAGGAATTTCTGTGGAGCTGCTGTGACATCCCGTGGCCATCTATGGTATCACTCCATGCCTTCTCTCACCTGGAAAGAAAGGCACCACCACAGGTAAGAAAACACAGAATAAACCAAAACAGACAAAAATAACCCCTAAACCCCACAACTGTGCAGTGGTGCCTGGATAGAAGTTAAATACACACCTAGTCAGGCAAATAAAAACCTCAAGTACAACTCAGTTTTCACCCCACTGCTCCAAATGAGCAGCTGGGCTGTCCTCCTTACTCTCTTCCTTCAGGATTAGGGCTAGAAGGGAGGAATTGCCCACTTCCACAGTCTCTTTCTCCAGAGGATGCTGTATCTTGGGAAGATGAAGACACAGAGTTTAGTCATCAGCTCTCCAAAGCTTGGCTTTGCAGAGAAAGAGCTGTTAAGGGTTAGAAAAAGCACAGAACTGTCAGTTCCCACTTGCAAGGGGAGCTTACAGCCAAGAGTTGCACACACAAACAGCTTGAAGTTGATGCAGGCAGAGGGCACAGAGATCACTGTGACCCACTGGGAAACCAGAACTCATCCCCCTGCTACCAGCTTCTTGTCTGATGCTGAAAGCAAGTGTGCAAGACTTAGCAATGAACAAAACACTCCTGAAACCCTTCTCATTTCCACAGCATCTCGGAAAGGAAATCAACTATTAAGATGCTAATTTGCTGTCAGTTAAAACCCTCCAAAGACTAGAAGCCTCCAAAATGCTGTCTCCTCCTAGCTCTCCAAGACAGAAGATGTTTCTTTCAGCTTTTTCCATGACACAATCAATCCCCTACACCTCCAGATAAGGCTGCAAGCTCAATGCAATCCCCCAAGCACTGGACAAAGCAACAGGTAGGACTAAACTCAAACATCACAGGACAGGTATTTGGTAAAGGAGATGTATATTTATTCACTTTACAAAGAGGGTGGTATTTAGTTGCCAACAGCTCCATTTATAGACAAATATAGTATTGTACATTAGAGTGGTGAATGGCTCAAACCTTTACCTTGTTTTTGCTCTTAAAAAAAACAGACCCCATGTGTTTGCACCACTTCAGCTTCCATCAGCTGAGCAAAGAGCTGTCTTTGTTCTGCCACTGAGAGGTTAAAATTCTGTAAGAAAGGCCTAGCTGTGTGCTAAGGAGTCACAAGCATTCACCTTCTCCTTTCCCTGCTCCCCACCCCAATTCAACAGTCTTCCCCCTTCTTGGCTTAGCATGAAACTGACCTCCAGCCTCCATTCAAACCAAAACTAGGAGCCAATAAGAGCTCTAATGTCCTTTTGAAGCACAAGAAAAAGTCGTCATTGATTTGCACATAGAAAAAGTCTCAAGTTCAAATTGGTTAAAAAGAAAAGGAAAAGCCATTTTGAAGTTGGCAGTTAGCTATTGCCAAGGCATGGCTAAAACCAATGGAAAATGAGGGGCAAAAGAAAAGAACTTCAGGAAAGAACTTAAATATTACAAAAATAGCCTTTTTTTCTGGTTTGGTTTGTTGTTTTTCTTTAAAAAGCCAGCAGGATGCCCTCTTGCTATTGCTAACTGAAGCATGGAAAGAAGGTGGAGACCAGTTCTCTTTGATCCTTGGACTATTGGAAACAAAATTCAACGTCAAGCTGAACCAAGTTTCCCACCACCTCAAGAGTGGTGGGCAGATTTATTTCACTTGAGATACAAATGCATGTCCCACACTGACAGGCAGATCAATCTGACCAGGAGGTGGCAGAAATGTTGTCTAGAAGTAAGCGCAGGGAGAAACGGAGCGAGAGAAGGCTGCCATGGTTAAACATTCTGGATCCACAACTGCACTGTGCCCCAAAACAGGTGCCTCTGCACACAGCTTGTGCAGCTATGGCATCTTCCAGCAAGGTGATCCAAAATGAGGAAGAGTTTGGTGGCCCACTTGGTTAAACAAAAGTTCTTCTTTCGTGCTGTTATTCTTCTTCGCTTTCGTTTTCTGGTTCCGGATCAGAGTCGCCGTTGATTTCCTTCTCCACAGTCATCTCTTGTTCATCAGATTGCTCCTCTTTCTCTTCATCTTCATCCCAGTTATCCTGGAGGGAAAAAAATACAAAGGAATGTTGGAACCTTTGACAGTCACTTCTGTTAGAAGCAAATGGGAGAAGAGCTGATCCAACTGCACTTACATCAGAGTCTTTATCTGCGATCATCTCATCATCTGAGCCTTCCTCCTCTGAGGACTCTGCAAAGAGAAAGCAAACCTCATTGTGCAAACAAAGCCCAGCCCTGCCTGCTGCTAAGGCTCCAAACTCTGCTATTTCAACCCCAAAACTAATTCTACCTGAAGAAGAGGTGGATAAATATGAAGCAGGAACAAGTCACTTCCATTACCATCACACGGGATGAAGGTGCAGGGGATAAAAAGGTCCAACTGGAAGCAGACATGCATACACATTGACATCCTGCTGACCCCAGAGAAGTGCCTTGACTGGACCTACCTTAGCAGCTAATACTAGTCATCTGAGGTTTCCAGAGAAGTTAAGCAGCATACTGAACTTCCAATTAACTCCTTAATTTGTGAAGCAGAGAGGGGAGGCAATAAATGGAGATGAAAGAAGGAACAACCAAACACAAGATGCCTCATCGTAACTACTCTTTCCTGCCACTGACTTGCCACAAAAACTCTTTGCAGACAGATGAGGACAGGAACAGTTATCAAGTATCTGCTGCCCCATGAATTCAGGAGCTGAGCTACACCTAGTGGACAACACTTACCATCCTCATACACCAGCTTGGCAGTCTGATTAACCTCAGAGACATCCTGAGCCGTTTCTGATGCTGCAATCTGAAGGCAATTTGCAGGTTAGCCTTAGATGCAATTGGGTAATTCCAACCTTAAAAGCCAACAAAACTCAAAACACTGTAAATGAAGTCTACATCATGTTTAACACTGATTTAATTCATTTATGGTAGGAGTTGAACAGCCAAACAAGCAGGAATAACCAAGTAAAGTTTAAGAGGCATCTACTCTGAAGGGGCTCAGTACCTTTTGTTTATTCCCCTTTAAACCTCTATGGGTTAGTAGTCACATTTGGCAGGGAAAAATGTTTCACACTTCCAGTGAGCATGGATTGACTCAATAGTCATTTAAGTGTACAGCTTTGAACATTATCAGCACAGCTATATAGCAAATGAGTTAAGTTCCCAAAGACAGGTCCCACCACAGAATCATTAAGGTTGGAAGAGACCTTTAGGATCATCAAGTCCAACCATCTACCTATCCGCCCCATGCCACTCAATCGTGGCCCTAAATACCACATGCTTCTGCAGCACCTCCAGGGATTGTGACTGAACCACTGCCCTTCAGAAACCTTTTGCACCTTTACTTCTCCATTTGAATGATCAGATCTAATCAGCACAGGAGGTTAGAGGCTGCAAGCACTACTTCTGCACATCCCCTGTTTCCTTGGCACTCACCTGGGTGACAAGAATGAAGAGTCTCCCGTGCAGACGGGAAAGCTTCTGCAAAGTTTTGACTCTGCTCTCCATTAACTGGTAGAGCATCCCCAGCTGAGGAATAAGGTCTGGCAACTTGGGGAGAAGAAAAGGATGAAATCAAAATGAAGCTGTTGACCAACACATTACTAATGTCTTCTTTTTAAGGTTTTTGGACTGCAACACTGCCAGGGATGGATGGGGCTGCCACCATCTCTCTGGGCAACCTGGGCCAGGGTCTCACCACTCTCCTGGGGAACAACTTCTGCCTAACAGCCAACCTCAATCTCCCCTCCTCAAGCTTGTGCCCGTTCCCCGTAGGCCTATCCCTACCTGACATCCTCAAAAGTCCTTCCCCAGCCCTCTTGTAGCCCCTGCAGATCCTGGAAGGCCACGAGGTCTCCTCAGAGCCTTCTCTTCTCCACACTGAATAATCCCAACTCTCTCAGCCTGTCCTCATAGGAATGACTAAGACAAACATGCAGCAATTCCACATTAAGAGGCAGAAGTATAGCCCCTCCATACATTGATTTGGGCACTGCCACAGAGAGCAGGAGACAAAATCCTGAAGGAAGAACACATACATATATATATATGTATGTTAACTATATATATATTTTTAAGCATTTAAATCTGGGTTTAACTATGTGCATTAGTATTAATGCAAAATACTTACTGTGGAAAGGTAGGATGCATGAAGAGTAAAAACAGACTTCAGCCATCGAACCATTAGTGAGGCACTGGAAAGAGAGATAGATGATATCAAAGAGACAGTGGCAGAGAAAGATCCATTTCACATTCTAGATGACAGAAAGTGCTCCTCTTTCATTATACAAAAGGAAAAAGGCAGATGGAAATGTAACAGTTTGGCTATCCAGATGAGACACCTATGGAAGTTCTTTGTTAGGAACAGAGCTGATGTTTAAGGGAGGAACTGAACTAGACATGTTGAGACCTCTGTGTTCCTGACATCTTTTACACACAAGGTTTCAGGGAATAAAAGAGCAAAATACATTACTTTTTTTTCCACCTAAACAAAAAAAAACCAAACAAAACACCACAGCTCTAGTCTCAGCAGAGCTATCCTTATAGCAATATAACAAGATGGGGAAGGGGGAGGAAGAGTTGGGGTTTTTTATCCCATGTCTAATTAGACCTGATTGTGAATGTCAAATTATACTTGATAATGAAATCAAACAAGCTATACATCTGATAATTATTTTATGTTACATATTGATCAGGTCCAGAGTGTCTATATTCTGGGACTTCAGATATATTTTCAGAGTTACATGCTTACTTCAAGCATCCTTTTCCCTTTTGATTTCACTTGAGCCATCCTGACAAAGCACTGCTTTAATCAAAGTTCCTTTTTGCCCCCACTGTCAGGTGAGCATTTTCACCACAGTTAACTGCAGTTACTCTGGGAACTCAATCACACTGATAGAGGGGGGTCCCACAATGCACACCCTAGTTTCAGGTGAATTAAACCACACTTGAGCTGTTTCTTACCTGTATGGGTTGCCCTGCAATCTCTTTGTAAGCTGAAAGGACAAAAAAAAACCCAGTCAACAATAAGTAACAAAACACATAATCAATGTCAAACCCCAACCTGACATCCATGTGACAGAAAGATCTCCAGGCATTTGAAGTTTGCTGGGATTAACTATTGCCAGGGTCCAGAATGTTACATTGCTGGCTCTACCATCCTATAAGCAGCCTTCACTTGCAGAAATTGTTTCATTATTACAATAAAACAGACAAAATATCCAAAGAAACTTCAAGCTGGCAGGAATAAGCAGAAGAAAGTCACTTTGCTTACAGGTCTCTGTGGATCTGCTTAGCAGAGCAGCTTTTAAACAACTGGTAGGTAATGATCAGGTAAAGGCTATGTCACAGAACAGATCTCAAGCTCTGGAGAAGACAATTAGATGAAGATCTGTCCATCCACTGAGATTACATAACAAAACACTTGCTCTTACATTCTCTGACAGAGGCCCTAGAGAAGAAACACTGCAAGTCTAAGGAGGTATCAGCTAGAACACAAACCAAGCCTAGTTTGGCTGACAGGACAAGAAATGCAGGCCCTCCTACCTCATGCAGCAGTGGAATGACAGCATGGATAGGCATTCTGGCTACTGTGTTCTTTATTACATTTTCCTTTCTTGTGTTCAGAACTCTCTGGAAAAAAAACAACAGAAAAATGTGATGAGAGAATTATTCAGTTTTAGCAATTAGCACAGGCAAAGATTCCTGCCTTGAAATCTTTTTCTACCCCATGACTTCTGTATGCTAAGATGAGGTTAAGGAGTAAAAGATTTACTATGAAAAGTTGCTCCAAGGAGTTCAAGTCAGCTATAACTAACAAAAGACAATTAACCCATCTAAAACAACACAGCACTGCCTCTAGCCCACCCACGTTTAGGAATGAAGCACTACAGGCACATGTAAAATGCCTCTTGGTATTTTCTCTGCTTGACTCCAGTAAATAAATGTCTTTTACCATCACTTGTGACAAGTGATTTCTCTTCAGCATCAATATAAGAGTTCACTTCCCTGCCTCGGAACTATTATTTCCTTCTAGTCCAAGTGCAACACTAAGCTTTCCAAGTGAAACTCTTGTCAGCAATGCATTTATCAAGCAGTATCTCCTTGGAAAATGTACACCCAGGAGACTCAACACAGCTCAAGCTAAAAGGAAGATGGCTGCATTAGTAACATCACTTGCAAAACAGCTGAACTGAGACATAAATTGATCATAAACAGAAGTGCCTCCAAGTTGATGGACTGACTCAGAAAGTGAGGTAGATATCAGCAAAGTAATATCACTACTAGGATTTATAACACCACTGCCTTGAGCAACCAAAAGCTGCTGGAAGAGCAATGGCTTCTTTGTGTTCAGCCTCCCTGGCTTTCCTAGGAGGGAACAGATTGAAGAGCATAAATGATCTTGGAACACTTACATTTAAGATTTCTGCATCGTTGCTTTCCAAGCCCTGAACCAAAAGCACAGCAAAGCTATCTGTTTGGGGAAGGCCACCTGGAGTTTTCACTTTGCTTACATCAATATCCAATGCCCCCAGGCGCTCTTCGATGCTTTCCTGCAGAGGGGAAACAAGAGCAGGGCTGCTTCAGTGCTCAAAGCCAAAGAGCCTACTACCTACAGCTGAAAAAAATCACAGACTTGGCATATTCTTTCCAACGGACTGAGGAAAGGTGATGTTTTGACTGAAAAGCAGCATTATAACCTTAGCAGAGAGTGACAGCCACAAGCATGTGACAAAGTTCTGCAGGAACATGGTAGAAGTACAGGTAAGGCAACCAAGGCTTGAAGGAGGGAAAGGTTTTGAGCAGAAGGAAGTCTCTCTCCTACAAAAAGATGGGATCCATGCCAAATAAAGCAAGGTCAAGTTCACCTAAAGGAGTTGTAACAATGAGTTATGATTCTTGTTTCTCCATTATTGCTATGTTTCAAAGCAGAAGCAGTACTTTACCTCTGTCTCTCCAGGTTTCCTCTTGCTTTTCTTCTTCTCCTTCCCCAAGGATGGAGTTTTGACAGCTGTACTGTGGCCTGGAATGCCAGGCACTAGAACTTTGGTGTCTGAGTTCACAACAGGTGTCTTTACCTAGAAGGCAGAGGGAACCACATTTGCATGAGTTGTTGGTATCTTGAGGCTTTTTCCCCCATTTCGAGTACTGACTTTATCCCAGGACTCTCACATACATGCTAAAAAGCAGCCTGCCACAACCCATTTTTGGGACATACATATTAGGAAAATCCTCCATTTTTAAAAGCAATTAGTAACAGTCAGCTAGTTTTCATAATTAACTAAAGCAACAGTCCCTTTGGAATACCTGTGAATCTTTTTACTTGCAAGCTTGTTCTGTACCACTCACTGAGCTAAGTGTTTGCATCCAGCAACAAATATTTGGATGTTTGCTAGCAACAGATACACCACATGTACTAATAGTCAGGCCCATAAACCACCTGCAGATTAATTCAGCTTCCACTGGAAGGTAAGAACTGATCATGACCAGCAGCACAATGTAACAGTGAAATAGTTATTACTCACTTCAATCCCATTGATTTTCTTCCAGGGACTGCTCAGACACAAAACTCAGTAGTCTGAATTAGACTCTGATCACAGAGTAACCTTAGGTTACATCAAACAAGCTATGGTATCCATCTTCAAGGAACATAAAGACTGAACTTTAAAGGCAATATATTTCATAGTCAAGTACTCCCCTGACCCACAGAGGATGGAAGGGTGTGTGCCACTTTCAGACTATCAAGAATGCTACTTCCAAAACACTTTAAGCTTCTGTGTAGAGCTTTTTGGAAGTACCTGTACTTGTGGGAGCCCTGCTGGGTGCCCACTGAAGTGATACAAATGCAATCTACTACAGTGAGCCAAGCAACTTCCACATGCTGCATGCAATAGTGAAGGAAAAAAACGCATTTTGTAGCTGAGGAACTCTACTGCAGAACAGCACTGCTGTTAAAATACTAACTCCTTTGCTCAGCACACTAACTGTTGACCTTCTCACCCCAAGGCATGCTCAGACAGCCAAGAGAAATGTGTCTTCAGTGGAATTCAGCAACAAGCGAAACCAACATTGGTATCATCACTGCACACCAGGGAGCTCCTGCACCTTCCCCTGCACTTCTGCTCTGCTCCCCACCAGCTCCAGACCTGAGGAATCCCCACCAAAGCCTGCCAGGCTGATGGAACAGCACATCTGGTAGGTAACTTGAGGTTTAGAACAGCAGCACTGGCTGCTCACTTCACTAACACTCCATCTTCAAGGCCTTCAATATGCATCCTGATTAATAACTTCCCAGCCTGTCTCTAAACACCCAGGAGGTCCTGCATGAAAGAAATGTGAGGCAAGTAGCCTCAGTGGACACTGCTGCCATCTGTGTGTCAAGCTCACACTCCCAGGTGGCATATACCTGAGTAGGAACACATGGAGGCCACCCTGAGAAAGAGCCAAAGGAACATCACCCTTAAGGCTCCACTTACATAGACTCTAAAACAAAAGCTATCCCAACCTCACCTCAAAAGCATCAGGGTCAAAAAGGCTGTAAGAAACTACTCCAGGAGAAGGATTGATCTCAAGCAGAAAAGAAACCATTAGCCAGTCCCATCTCTCCAGCAGATCTGCTGAGAACAGGACTTGCTAGAGCATACCAGGCCATGCAGCACACTTGATCCACACCTGGACATCTGTAGCTACCACTGTAGCTCTAAGCAGGTCCATCCAGAACTCCAACCTCATTTTAAGAGAGAGCAAGGAATTCTACCATTCCCAAAGTAAAACAAGAGAAGCAACAAAATCATCTTCCACACAAAACTCACCTTTGTTAGAGCAACATCTGTTTTAAGTGACAACACTTTCTGGATGTCCCTTATCAAACATACATGGGATTCAGTGGTGTTCAAAGACTAGAAGGAAAGGAAGAAAACTAGTTAACATATTTGAGATTCATTCCTATGATTCACTACACTACTGAAAGAGAACAAATTCCAGAGGTATAAAGTGGAATGAACTCTATTTCACTCTAGAACAGCAGGTCTGCCTTATATTGGCAGATATATTAGCTTATATTATCTCTGTGGTCTCTAAAGAAGCTCAAAGAGGTCAACCAAAACAGGATTAAAAGCAGCTTCAACAGTCTAATTCAGTAACAGTTGAAATGGCAAATATTCAGCAATAAAGTCAAGTTGTATTTTAACTGAAAGAATGGAAGAATACAAATTGCCTTTCAGAGCAGCTCAGGGGCAAGTCATAGCTCCCCCCAAAAAAAGAGGGAAGGAGTAACCTTTGTCTTATTATACAAAGTCCCTCCAGCCAAGAGCAGTATGTATTCCACTTTCCAAACCCTCTCAACTCTCCAGTTCAGTTTTACATACCACTTTCTCTATGATGGGCTGCAAGGTGTTTCCATAGACAAGCAGCAGAGATTGTTTGTCTGAGCAAAATGCAGCTGCTAGAATAGGGACTGGTTTGGGGCTGGAGTCCTCATCATCTCCAGGTGTTGCTATCTGGATAGTACAGTTTGATGTTAAGGGTTTTTTGCAATAACTGGAAAAAGAAGGAATGAAAAAAATTCCAAGAGGTTTAGCTTAAACACTTCCAATACCTTGCAAGCTAAGCATGTGTAGCACAGGCCCAACAAGTAAGTACTCCAAAAATCCCTCCACTAACCCAAAGAAACAGCTGGAACCTCCTTTGTGAGCAGATAAAGAGCTTAAAGGCATGACAAAGAGTGCACTTTGCCTCAGATTTTTCCCAAAGGCTCCCTCAAGATGGATATTAACTTACCCATTTAAGATATGTTCAAATAAATGCAACTGCCCATCTCTGCACACAACTGCTAACTTCACAGGCTGAAAGAAGGCACAGGAAAAGGTGTTCATGAGATCAAGAGACAGCTGCATGGCATTAATTTATTTAGATACACCTTTGAAGGCAGGTGTATGCCTTTGTCTCTTGATTAAGAGGCAAAGGCATGGCATTATCTGATTACAAATTGCTGCTCCTACCTCCTCTTTGACTTCTGATACAGTCAGGTCAATAAAAGTTGGTTCATCTGTTACTGTGAAAGACATCACAGCATTCTTTTCTTTCCTATCTGATCTGATCTGCCTGGAAGACACAAAAAGTAGACATGATTTACCACAAACAGCATCCTCTGCACCTCAAAACCACTCCAAAGCCTACAAATCACCAGTCACTGGCGTAGCATCTACTCGAGGCAAAAATAGTCATGCTGCAATTTCAGCTTGTAGTTTAGAAAGTGTTCTAAATTCCAAGTGTAAAGTAATTCACAGGTGAAACTCAGCCAGAAAACTTAGCATCAACCTTACAGTAAGCAGAAAGAAGACTGACTTGTTCTAGGTTCTCCTGCTCTTGCAGGAGGGTTGGACTAGATCTCCAGAGGTCCCTTCCAACCCCTGACATTCTGTGACTACTAAACAATATGTTCTTGGCATACACTAGTGAATCAAATGGCAATCAAGAGAAGTCAGAACAGACTTCTTGAGTCTGTTTCCAACACTGATGATAATGGAAGGTACAGATTATGTAAAGCTGACATACCATACACTCAGTAATCTGTCATGGATGGCTCCAGACAAGAAGTAAAGCCCTGTAATTCCATCAAAGGGCTTGTTTTCATTCATAGGTTTGACTGTGGTAAACATTAGTGATGACACTGACGTAGCATGGCCTGTGAAATGCTAAGAGAGGAGAGAAACACAAAGAATCTTTCAGTGAGAACCATAAGCAGCCACATGGCAAAACCCAAAACATTAGTTAAGAATATTAAGAAAGATTTGAGAGTTACTAAGGCAAGGACATTTCAGCTATTTTTTCTCACCATGCATTGCAGTATTTCAAGGAAACTTTTTCTGACCCTCCAGAAAATTATCAGCATTTTTCACGTTAAAAATGGGATTAAAATCCTTTGCCTTCCAACTGTTCCAACATCAGCACTGAGAATGCCACCAGTTACATGAAGTTTAGCAAAGCAACATGAAGGCTTCAAGGAGGAACTCCTGTTAAAAGTTAGGGAGCTCACACACAAACCCATGCAGGTAGTAGCTAACTGTGTGGTGAACTGAGTTCTCCTGCTAGAAGGGGATGAGAAAAGGAGCCAGTGAATAAAACCAGCATCCAAAGTTCTGCTCCAGACTTGAGCGAGGGTGCTGGGAGCATGCTCAGACACAGCCAAGGAATTTCATGTCCTCATTCAACTCTCAGCAAGTTGAAACCACACTTGAGGGTATCATCACAGCAACAGCTTCCAGCAATCCCCAAACCATCAACTGTCTCCTCACATCCAGTGACATTTTCAGATCTCCTATCAGGAAACACTAGATAAGTAACATCACCACTCAGGAAAGATGTTCATTTGCATCTAATTTAACCAAGTTACTTACTCTATAGACTTCTTTGGTCTCCAGGTCCCACAGTTTTATAGTTCTTCCAGCTGACAGCAGCATTTTCCCATCTGGACTGATGCATAAAGAGGTGACACTGCTATTGTCACCTTTCCACTTGCTAGAATTTAGATGGATGGGTATTGGTTTTTTGTTTTACAAAGGGAGAAAAGTGGAGAAAGAAGAAAATCAATATCATTAGTATAATTTCAAAATGCTGAACGATTTAAGGCAAAAATTGTATGACAAAAAAAACAGGAAAAGAACTAAATAGTCAAAGATGAGGTCAATGTTATTTTGTTTCTCCTCTCCTCCAAATGAGTTCACAGAAAAATGCAGCAACTCAAAAGTGTGAAATTTAGTACTGAATAACATGTCTTTTTTAAGTATTTGCCTATTCTGTTGCAAATTTCCCTTTCCAAGTTCTCTACTACTCAAAATAGGGTAACAGGCACCCTATCATTGCAAAACTTCTTTGTACCATAATCCAAAAAGCTTACCTCTGATGCCTAAAGATTTGGGTATATTCTGTAGATTTCTAGGATTATTTCTTCTGATTACCCAGATCAGGAAAGTCTTCTCAACACTACAATTCAGAGTTTCAAGGTCCATTCAGTTGCTGGACCTCCTCCCAAGTCTATCAGTGACACTGACAACAATAAACTCCACCTTAAAGGTCTATGGTTCAAAGCTGCTTGTCATAAAAAGCTTTCTTCTGCTTTCAAGGAGTATGAGTGTACCTCAAATACTGCATTCAGTGCCACTCACTACAAAGGATACTGAGGTGTTGGAATGTGTTCAAAGGGCAGCAAGGCTGGTGAAAGGTCTAGAGAACAAGTCTTATGAGAAAGTGAGGGAACTGGGAATGTTTAGTCTGAAGAAAAAAGGCTCAAGGGAGACCTTCTCACTCCCTACAACTACCTGTAAGGAAGAACTGGTGAGGGATGTGGTGGTTGATGACAACCTTCAGCTATAGCAACCACAAGACAATGGACTTTGAGACCCTAAATAAAACAAGCAATATAAACAGCAGAATGACAATCCTGGACTTCAAGCCTGCAGCTTATTCAAAGAACTGACATCCTGTTACAACACTGCACTAAGCTCTAGTTGGCTCAACTGTACTTCAAACCCGAGCAGCCTGCTCAGACAGCCAAGTGGATTTGTCCTCACTACACATCAGTAGTAAGCGAAACCAAGAGGCTTATCATCACAGCAAAGCCCTGCAGCAATTCAGGTGCAGCTGATTTAACTGAGAAGAGCTGCTCCAATACATGCTCCCCCTTATTTCTCCTTATATTTCCCAGAATTTATACTTTGCAGCATCACAAAAGTACCTGGAAGCCCATGTTCCACTAGAAGTTAGCATGGAGGTACCCAACTTCCTCTCAGTGCACTCATTTCATCTACTCTTTCCAACACCCAAAGTAGGAGAATCACTCTTTTATCCCTTCCTAAAACCACTTCCAAGCTCAGAAAAATAATAGCTTGCAGTCAATCCTGTACAACACCACTCACCACTTGACTTTGCAGGTCTGTGTGTTCCATTCCACAATGTGTTTGTCCTCTGAACAGCTATACAAGCAGCAGTTGTCGTGGTGCCATCTCACACAGTTCACTCTACTGTCGTGACCACCATCCTACAACAGGCAAAAGAGAGGGGAAACTCAATCCAAGTCTTGACCACTGAGCCTTCTCCACATCAACTGCTCTTTCAAGAGCTAAATTCTCATCACCGGCAACAGAAAGTGTGGTTTGGAAGACCTAGATATAGTTAGGTATGTTAAAGATATTTCATCTTTGGATATTTACAGCTTGTTAGAGCACTTCAGAGTTAACCAAAATATGGTTCTGCCCACTGTTTTTATACACACAGCCAAACAAAGCTGTGCAGCAGTAGGTAATTTGTTCAAAAGCATCACGTCAACTTTGAGCAAGGCAAACAACTGCACAGCAAGACATTGTGTTCTACAAAAAACAGCTGAAAGTGACAGCTCTTCTCCTAGCAAGAATCATCTTTTAATCCAACCCATCTAAAAAACAAAGTACAAACCAAACAACATCAGCTATCCTGCTCTTAGAGAAAAGCATCCAGAGTTTTCAAACTGACTGAAACTGTACATTTTAACCTGAGACTCCTTGATTTTGTTCACAGTTTTCAGGCATAAATGTAGTTTTGCTATGAAACAGAGTTGATATTCATTATATCAGGATTTTATAAGTCTCTACTTTCTCTAAGTGTGGGTTCATTTATACATATAACTAATAATAATATAATAATACATATAACTAATAGTTTAGAGCCAAAAGTACACTCAAATATATTACACAAAGTCATTCATACAGATTTATTTTGCTTGTTATTTAACCCAAGACTAAACCTCAGCTACTTAAGGAGCAGCAGGGATGTTACACAGCTATTAAGGGAAACAAACAAAGACCTGAATCATTAGGTTAGTTTATTCCATTTTTGAACAGCATCAACTGCCTGAAACCATCAGTATTTGGGAGCAGGTGATGAGGAGTGCATTAACTTACTAGCTTGCTCTGTAATTCTCCTTTTACTGTGCTGTACAACAAAATGCTACCAACTGCTGTCCCAATAGCCAGGATATCTAACTGTTTGTCCACTTCTGTCACTTCAGACTTCCTTTTTTTCCTCTGAGGGCCATCCTGGAAAATCAAGAGAGAGAACAGAAGATATAGTGTTAAAGTTTAATAGTGTTAAAGCAAACCTGTGTGAGACCCAGTTAGCCAGTGCTATGAGTCACTTGAAACACTTGGTGGAAGCCATTTTGCTAGCCTAGTGACCACATACTAAGGAAAAAACCCACAGATTTCAGTTTTTCCACAGAGTTTGTGTCCTAGAGGTAGAGGTTAACACAATCAGAATACTTCATCTACCAAATGAAATGCTTTTCTCAAGAGCTATTCATTCAAAAGAGTCTTGCCTCTTCAAAAGAAAGTGCTAACCCACTCCTCAGAGGGAAGCAACCAGGACTGGAAGCTCAAATGCTCTGCCCAAGTCTTCCCATCAGTAGCAGAGATCCTCCTGTGATCAGACAATTCTTAAGTCTTCACTCACTCCCTTTGCAACTGCCAGCAAACATCCTGAGGATGGAGCTTCACTTCACCTTTCTGAACCAAAAATGGGGGGATGCAGCACAGCACTGGGAAGGGGAGAACGAGTAAGTGAAAAGAAAGAGGGCAGAAGAAGCCACTGTATGTATTCTCACTGGGTTAACCCCACATAACTAATCACAAACACACACAAAGAAAGTAACTGTTCAAGGACTTCAGAAGAAAACAAATCAACCCTAAGGCTACTGGTTAGCTTTTAAATTGGATTTTGGTAAGTCTCTATAAATTTATTAGGACCCAGCAAAGCATTCTGCTCCTTTAACACTGACACCACCTTCTGCAAAGAAAAGTGGTTTGGTTTAGGCCAATAAACACTAAATCCTACATAGATCAAAAGCAGGACCTTGGGGAAAAGCCAGATTATATTGGGTTTGGTTTTTTTTGCAAGCATCTGTTTAGGCTTCATCTTTCCTGGGAAATGAAGTGTTGATAAAATGCTACAAAAAAAACATAGCTGCTGAGAAACCATGAGAGCCACAAAGCACAAGCAGATTTTAAGGTAATAGATGTCCTTACACTGATTACCTCCCACATTCCCACTGCAAAGCCACAGTTAAGAACAGATTTGACTCTCTTCCCTTGCATACATCACTTTGTTATGGCCAATTTCCGCTGGAATAACCCAGTAGTACAACCAAATTCCCACCTAAGTCCACAGTTACTGCCAACTGCAACAGAGATCCATATGGGATTCACTTATGGATCAGGTCTTGAACACGATAGCACTGTTTTCATGGATAAGAGAGGAAAGGACAGGATAGGGGAGCTCAACTATATCAAATATCCATTTCCTTTTGGTTTTGGGGGGTTTTTCTTTAGCTTATTTAGAAATCCTTCAGCTTTGCCTGAAAAAGCAGAGTGTTTTAATGAGCAGAGATGCTTTAAAAAGTTAGCTAAAAAGAGACTGGGCACCTATTTTTCCACAGTAGGTCAATCACTGAGACTCTTGAGAGTTCACCTGTGAAATAAAGCACTTCAACCCCCCAAATGGGGGGAAGCCTAAACAGCCTTTAGAGTTGAAGATAGCAGAGTAATTGCAGCTTATTAGGAAGCAAGTGTAAGGAAGTATTTTGAAAGCTGGTGGTCCACACAGTCTTGCAGAAGGCATCATCACTTGATGGAGCAGCAGCTGGTGAATGCTCCAAGCAGGAAGCAATGCCATTCTGGAAGCCCAGGTGCAGGGAACATGCTAAAAAGCCATTCCTGCATCAGCAGCTCCAGAGCCTGCTGTTGAAACTTTCATTTCTAACATTCCTCTGGAAGATGTGGCCTTCATGAACATGGCAACAGTCCAAAACACATTTAGTTCAGGTGTAGCTTGGTCAAACACCATTTATAGATAGCTCCTAGCACAGTTTTCCTCCTGAACACCAGATGTTAGTAGCACCTAGAGAGATGTCAACTCTCCAGGAAAAAAAAGACTAAATGATGTCAGAAAAAACCCAGTCAATAAAAGACATTTGGCAGAATCATCATAGCTTCAGTTCTTCAGTTCAGTGTAAGGACAAACCAAGGAATTACAAAAGTTTATGGCATAATTATTCCAAGAAATGATCTATCTTCCAGCTCCACTTGAAAACACCCTGATTTTCAAGCATTCAAACTGCTGGAATTATTAGAAAGCACAGAGAATAACCCAAATGCTGTTTGATTAAGTCTGTTTTCCATACAATCCTACACCAGATTAAAATGGGGGTTTAAAAGCAGGTCTCTAGAATAGGCTTCATTTTAAGAAGCCACTCAAGAAACATCCTGTGCTTGACTTCTGGCACCACAGCAGTGCACTATGTCAGCTGAAGTTTTACTTCACATTAGATAGATTCTCTACTGCCAGTCTCAGTTTATTTAAGAGTGAGGAAGGGCCTACACAGCTCTGCAATGAATGCATATATGCCTTCTTCAAAATTAAAAGACAAATGAACAAGTTAAGGTCAATCTATAACTAACCTTTCCTGTCACACTCTTCAAATGTTCTCGGAGTTTTCAAAGTTCAAGGACTATGCTGCTCTACTGAGAAAAATGAGAGAGTATCTTCTTCCTTTGAACTGGGAAGCTGTGTGTTATACATTTTTAAATGCCTTGTAGAGTATTGCAAGTAAATTCAACTGTGGATATACCCTTCCTACTTCTTATAATAAATGAGGCAGGTTTCACAAACTTGATCCAAGCCATTTTTTCAGCAAAGGGTATGTTCTAGCTAAAGAAAACAGGATTATTTCAACATAAAGAGGATGAAAGGATACCTCACTGTATATAATCCAGGTATTTTCAGGTTAGAAAAAGTTAAATAGAACAAATAAAAGGTGGAGAGTAACTGAGCCCTCTGAATCAAGCTACTGGATACCTTCTTGCAGGATTCCTGAGCTCAGGAAGGTGCACCAAGGACAGGGTAGCAGCTTGCACAGAAACATTTCCAATGGTAAGGAAGTGTGGAGAGATACTGCCTATACTGTGCTGTTAACTGTACATAAGCAAAGTGGATGCCCAGCAGCTGACCTTTTCTGTAACATCACCTTTGCCATGAAGTAACATACCTTGCTCCTTCACGGAAGGCTTCTGCCATGCAGGGAAGGGTTATACGAGAGACAAACGATTTTACAGTCAGTACTTCTGTTAATAGCTCGGGTTTTTTCTTGTTTAAAAAGGAAGAACAAAATCTCCACTGCCTCTTCCTTCACCAACATGTGAAATCTGCCTTGGGAAGAGCCATCCCGCGATACTCCTCTGAGGAGCGTGGATTCCCCTCACGATTCCCAACCGCGGTGAATACCACGCGTGGACATGCCCTAAGCTCTGCAGCAGGAGAGACCGTTGCTAAACCCCACAAAGCTCCAGCCCTCGCCACAGAACCCTTATCCCCTTCTCCTCAGCGGCACCACCGCCTCTTCGCTTCCCGGCTTGCCCGGCCACGCCGACCCCCGCCACATGGCGCCGGGAGGGCGGGGTGAAGCCGAGCGGGCCTCGGCCACGCGTCAAGGCTACTCGAGTACTCCACCATCCCCATCTCACCCCTTCATTTCTTTACGTGTCCTCCTCCTCATTCCCTCCCACACTTGCCCCCCTCCCCCTACCTTACTGGGGGGCGGTCGTCCCCCCGGTGGGGCCCAGGCCAGGCAAGTACAAGCAGCGCTGAGGTGAGCAGAAGGCACGTACTCGTGCTGCAACCGGCTGTTAGCCGTCTCCCACACCCGCAAGCGCCCATCCGAACCGGAGATGGCGAAGAAGCGCCGGTCGCGGGGGGAGAAAGCGCAAAGGGCCCGCGCTGCTGCCACCTCTTCTCCTCCACACGCTGCCGCCGCCATGGCGCTCTCTTGCCCGGCCCTTTACGCGCCGGCGCATGCACCCGCCGCGTGCTCGCCCCACGCGCCTGCGCCCAGCGCACCCCGGATGACACCGTCTGGCGTCATCGGGGGCGCGCGGCGCAGGCGCAGGGGGTGACAGTAAAGCTTCTCTTCCCGCCTTCCTCCTCCCTTATGAGGGCTTGGCGCTGCTTGCGGCGAGCTGCCTCCTCCGCTCTCTCCTCAGGCAATGGGGCAGCCCCCGGTGGGAAGCCTCGGAGGAGGGCGTGGGAGACGTCGCTGTCGCCGCTGGAACGGGTGAGGCGGTTGCTGCCGGCGGAAGAAGCGGCTGTGGTGGGGCGGTGTGCGGCGGCTGGTCCGATTGCACCTGAGGAAGAGGAGGAGAATGAAGAAGTGGCTAGCCCTCAGGTGATGGGAGAACGTCCTAGCCCTTTTCGCGCTGGGGAGTTGGCGTTGGCGGAGTTTCGGAGGAAATATCACACGACGCTGAAGGTGTTGTGCCGGTTAGCGGTGGGTTCGGTGTTGAGTGGCTCCAAGGGTATTGTGCATCACTGCGATATCATCGGGAAGCTCCCCGGGCAGGTGCTGAGCACATCGACTGGGACATCGCTGCTGCTGAGGAGGCCCTCGTTGGAAGAGTATGTGCTGCTGATGCCGCGGGGCCCCACCATCGCCTATCCTAAGGTAGTTGCTGTCTTCCCTAGTGACAGGGGAGGCGATTGCTGAAATCTCACCCTCAGTTTCCAAGACGTGCTGTGTTTTTCTCACTCACAGGATGTAAGTGCTGTTTTAATGATGATGGATATCCACCCAGGAGACACTGTGTTGGAAACTGGCAGTGGGTCTGGTGCTATGAGCTTGTTTCTGTCAAGAGCAGGTGAGAACCTGGGTTTAGTGCAGTTCGCTTATCACACGTTACCTTTCTTTGGACCAAATACTGAAAGGTATGAGAAAGCAAGAGGAAATAGCTTCAAGTTGCACCAAGGCAGCTTTAGATTGGCTATAAGAAGGAATTTTTTCACTAAGAGGGTTGTTAAGTCATGGCCCAGGCTGCCCAGGGAGGTGCTGGAGTCACCAGCCCTGGAGGGGTTGAAGAAACATCTAGATGTGGTATTTAGGGACACGGTGTAGTGGTATGGGAGTGCTAAGTATGGTTGGACTTGATGATCTTAGAGGTCTCTTCCAACCTTCATGATTCTGTGATTAGAGTAACACAAGGATAGCACAATACACACTGCTGTCTGTGCCTGCATTTCCTTGCAACACTTCCTTTATGAAGAACATTGTGTATTGGACTTATGGTATCTTCCAGGATAGTGACTTGATAGTTAAAACAAGTAATAAAATAACTTATTATAGTTACAGACTGTAACAGGAACTTGTCTAAGGGGCTGAAAGCAGTGAGCAGGGCTGGGGGTTTGTTTAGTTTTGTTGGTCCCCCAACTCTGAAGAAAGAACTGGAACAGCAAACTTTGGTTAAAACAAGGATTGCCAAGGAAAATTAAACCCAGCAGTTTCAATCTGGAAAAGAACTAACCCAGCACTTTACCCCATGTATTCTTTAAATGTAAAGCAAAAATAAACTGCAATTGATTGTTTGATATGTCATTATTAATTAAGTCTAGTGTCTTCTGTTTGTTTTCAGTTGGGCCCAAAGGACGTGTTCTAAGTTATGAAATCAGAAATGATCATCATAATTTAGCTAAGAAGAATTACAAGCACTGGTGTGCTGCATGGAACATAGGACACCTGGAAGAGTGGCCAGATAATGTGGATTTCATCCATAAAGACATTTCCACAGCTGCTGCAGATATAAAATCTAGAACATTTGATGCAGTAAGTCCAAATAATCCCCCCATTCAAGGCTTATCTTTCCTGCATACATCAAAACCTCTAGTGCTCACATGAGATTCCCAGATCTAGTTTAATATGAGAAAAAACACTCAGATCTTCATCAATGAAAGAAAGATTGTGTTGGTGGTTTTTTTTGGTCAGATTACAAGTATTTTCAAGTTGCAATTTACCAGAGGAAAGAATGATATGGCTGTAGTACAGAAATACAACTCAGCACTGCTCTCTTGTAAGCAAAGACAAACTTAACTTGTATTTTGGAGAAATGGGTATTTTTGTATCTAAGGCATCTATTTCAAACATTGAATTTAAGAAAAATACATGAGCTTATTGAAAATACAAATAGGTAAACACTTTGCTATCAGCTATATAGAACACACAATGCAACTAAGGCTTAAGTTAGAGTAAGGAATGCTTTTGCTTGCTCTCGTGTCCTGCTTTTTATATCCAGGTGTGCAGGGGAAAGCAGCTAGATATTAACCTAGATGTTAGGCAAACTGCTTACATCAACACCACCAACAAACAACAATTGTCTTAAACAGTTTGAGCAAATAAATGACATATATAGCATCAAAATATCATTTTAACAATCTATAGGAAGGATCAGATACTGCCTATATTTTACTTCTAACAGTTTGAATAGTTTTCTAGCAGAAGAAGGATATATGACCAAAGACAGAAGTTTTCTAAATGTTGAAACAAAGTAAGACATTGAGGCTGTAGTGGGACCTTTCCATTGTGTATATTGGAAAACTAGATAGCCAAAGGTGTAGTAGTTTCAATTCCATAATGGACATAAATAAAATTAGCAGGAGGTTTCATCTTAACGACTAATGTGTCGGTGAAATGCTACTTGCTGCTTTACTAGAAATTCCTTGGGAAGTAGCAAGGACTTTGTTTTTCATGTGTGGACCTCAGGTTTCTCTAAGGTTTGGAGAGAAACCTGTCTAAGGTTTTGAGAGGCAGTAATAAACCTGGTTTGAGGTTACATACTGCAGTTGTGTGCATCCATTTTCCAGAGGTAAATCTTTTTTTCAAGCCTTGTTACAGGAAAAAAAAAAGATAGCTATCTATTAATATTTACTGGGCAAACTTCTATATCTTTCTCTTGCAGGTGTTTCTGGATATGGTTAACCCTCAGGTGGCTCTGCCTGTTGTACACTCAAGTCTGAAACAGGGTGGTGTGTGTGTTGTGAGTTTAGCCAAGTGAGTATTTCCTTCTGGCACTTGGGCATTTATTAAGGCATCACCTACCACTGAGACAAAACCAAACATCTTTTAAAGCATACATCCAGCAAACATTTGGCTGACTCCTTTGGCCTTTACTTTGGGAATGCTGTCATTATGGTCAGTGGAAGTTTTCACTTAATGACCTCCTCAAAATAACTGTCCTCTTTGCCATTTCACTAGTCAGGTTGCTAGCTCCTTTACCCTAAAATTGAAGGCCAGGTGTGACCTCAAAGGTAAAGAATGTGACCAAGGCAGTAGAATTGAGACTAACAGCAGATGGCTTCAGCTTTCACAATCCTACTTCATCTTTTGCATCTCTTCAAAAGCATCACACAGGTTATTGACCTTTTAGACAGAATACGGACCTGCAAGCTGCCTTTGCTGTGTGAAAGGATCATTGAGGTCACTCACAGAAATTGGTTGGTCCTCCCTGCTAAAATCAAGAATTGGAAGCCAAACCAAGTGGTGGAAAGTCAAGAAAATCCTGAAGAACCACCTCAAAAGGAAGAGGAAGACATCCAGAGTCAGGATCAATTTCTTCTTAAAGAAAATGAATACAATGGTAAGAGCATAATTGCTGTACCAAGGATAGAATGAAGGCAAAGTTTGTAGGAAGAGGTGGTATTTTTCCCTTAATGGTTATTTAAGTTGAAATATCTTATTAAAGGATAGATTAAATAGAAAATAAATTGCAAGCTGCAAGTAAAGAATGACTGCCCTTCTAGTACTGTTTACAATGTCCTGGTAGATGACAACAAAGCACTTTCATAGAAGCAAAAAGAACATGAAAGCATGTCTGGGAAAAATAATGCATGCATTTTGGCAGCTGTAGTCTGTGCGTGTGTTTTAAACTTGTTGGAAAGAGTTAAACCCAATTTATTTATCACAGAAGCACTTTCTGACCATGCTGAAGGATCCTGCTCAGTGCCTTATGTTGCTAGACCATCTTACTCACAAGACTCTCATTCAGGTGAGACACTTGGAAAATGTTTATCTTAAATGATAGAACTTATTATTATAAAATTATCATTTTTATATTTAAATACTGAAGCAGTAATTTGTTTTTCTTTTTAATTAGTATTCCTTACCAAGCTGAGGAAGTTTCAACCACTGCACTCTTGATGCTGCTGAGATGTTAGCTGCCAATTGGAGTTTTGTATCAGAATAGAATAAAATGTGACAAAGTAGCTGCTAAACTTTGCAAGTTGTCTAAGTTTGAAGTGATGACTACTTGGATTTCTACTGCATTTGAAAATCCTATCTCCTGTGTAAAGGGAAAAGTTTTCACAGAATCATCAGTGTGATGTAACACAGATTGCTCTGCACAGTGTCTGTTTCTGTCTCATGGGGTATGTTTCATTCTTCATTGCTTGTAAACCAATCCATGGATTTGTCTTGGTTCAAACAGTTACCTGCTCTCCTTTTGCTGGATGGGCTCTGACAGTCTACCAGAAATAAGAAGAGCTAGTAAGAAAATCATGGCTCAAAGGCTGCTCTTCGAAATGCTAGTGAAGCAGTTTCTGACTTCACTGGCTATCAATTTCTTTAAGATCAATGCACAACTTTAAGAGAAACTGAAATTCACTGAATTTACTGTGCTTATTTCAACAAAAAGACCACTTGTTGACATGTAGAACTTTGATTCACTTCCAGCACTTATGCTGAAAGTTGCCTGGTTACTTGGGAACTTTACTATAAAAGTATTCTCAAATGATAAAAATAAACACATTTTTTCTTACCTTTGTCAGATATGAAAAGCAAGTAAAAATAGATTTAGATCTCACAAGTAAAAACAGATGTAGAATCAAGTCTCTAGGGTCTCATGTAAGTCTCCACATAAGCACATGGCAATGTTTAATACATTAAATCTATTAAATGACCTGGTCGAGACACTTATTGTGTGTCTCAAGGAAGATTCAAGGGCCAAATTGGAATTGCAAAGTTGAGGGATCCCTTGAGAAATCACAGTTGTACTGAAGCTGTCAAAAGCAGTAGCACAAATCCTACTGTAACAGTGAAAACAGATACCCAAAATTTGGGTATCACTGAGAATAGATGCAAATAAAAAGAGCTGTAAAGGCAAATATGGCCTCCGTTGCCCAAACTGACTGAAAATGATTTCCAACATTAAACCATACCTTGGGTATAATAAGAAGGGGAGTCATCAAGCTCTTTTTCAGTTGAAGGGTTGTCCTCCAGCTTCTGGGATGAATGGAATTCCATCATCTCCAAAGTGCCAGTAGATGAGGAGGAAGAGGATGATAATCCCAGACGTACAACTCTTCCTTTCTTACCACAGAGCAGGCAGACAGCAGGAGTAGCACTAGGCCCTCGGGGCAGCTGCACTTGCTCGTGGTTTCTCACAGCTCCACTGTGGTGCACAGAACGTTCCCTCTGCCATACGTAATGTGTTGGAGCAATGGCCATCACCTGTCAGAACAGCCCTTGCATCAGAAACCATAACAGGGAAACACAGCTAAAAACAAGGGAGCCAAGTCATGCATGGCAGGGAATACTTAGCTGAAATGGGGATCATCTGCTTCTGTCTCACTAGGAAGTTTGCTACCTTAGGCATAAGTAAGTGAACTAGTTATGAGGTGTGGAAACACAACAAATCATCAACAAAGATCAGCTTATCCCTTGTATGTTGGAGTGAAAGTGGTGTAACTATGAAACATCAGCTAGATGGATATTCTGCTTCACAGTGTCACTGGAAGCTGGGAGGGTATGCAGGGAAAAGTGTTCTACACCTGCCTTGTTCCTTGTGTGTTCCCTATAAGCACCCAATCCCATCCCCAGAGATGGGACTCTAGAGTAAATGAGATTTTCTTTTCCACTAGCTGTAGTAAACATTACATTCTTAGACAGGGCTTTTCCAGACAGATATATTCCCCCTGAAAAGCGAGGAATGTCTTTTTTCTCCTCCTAATATGTAGGTTGTAACAGTGCATTAATACTAGATCATGTTAAAAGTTTGTTCTTCTGAGGGTTTTTTAAATGCAGTGAAAAACCCTTACGTTAAAAAGTCAATTGGAGTTATGTTACTGGGGCTCTGAGCAAGCTGCTCTAGTGGGAGGTGTCCCTGCCCATGGCAGGGGGGTTGGAACTAGAGGAGCTTTAAGGTCCTTTCCAACCCTGACAGTTCTATCATTCTATTAATTTTGAAGGGATTCAAGTTTCACCTGAGGTGCTCAGATTCTTTTTGGAAGGTTTAACTTGTGTACAAACTTAAGTTGTAAAACAAATACACACACAAAATTATTTCTACAGTGAATAAAGTGAAGCATAAAGCATCTTGCAAAAAGCAGAAAGAATCTAGTCAATAAAAACAGTAGTGCAATATAAAATACTCTAGTTTACCTTCAAAGCATAGAAGAAAAAGATGGGGATAAACGGACCATTACATTTCAGCTCCATCTTTTCCTTCCCACAGTTCATCTACACACTTTAAGGAAGAGATGATTTGTGTGGAGCTAGATTGTTAGCTGGTACTAGTGTTGTAGTTTCAGCATGTACAACAGGAAACCCCCCCTACCTCATCACAGCAGCGTCTGCTTACAATGGCCCTGTAGCCAATTCTACTCCAGAGCTGATCTTTTAACTTTAAGAAATCAGGGAAGAGCTTTCTCCAGCCTTCTCCCAAAGCCCATGGGAAAATCTCATACTTGGATTCTTCATCATCTTCTTCAACTGTATTTGCCAGATACCTTCAAATATATATATATATATACAGAGAGAGAGAGAGAGATGTTTATGTCTGGGAATGGTCAATCTTAAATCACTGTATCACTGTATTAGTATGATTTCTAGCATTAAAAGACAGTAGTTATTTTTCCTAATATTGTGAGGAAAACTGCTACCAAAATGCCACCTTTTTCGGGAGTACAGGAATTGTTTCATCAGGAAGTTCTGTGTGTATCTGGGTAAATAGAAACTTTAAGCTATTCTAAAAATTGACAAAGAGATTACTCATTGCACCTCTGACTTAAAGGAGAGAAGTTTTACAACTGTTAAAAAAAGTTCTCAGGAATTCTCTAGCCACATTTTTACAGCTGACATCAATCATGCTGACAGAAACTTTAATGGAAAGTTACTCCCAAGGTGCATATCAGGATGAAACATTTTGGCACAAATGACTTAAAGGCTAGCAAAATATATTAAATAGGGTCTTATAACAGGAAGCTTAAGCCACAGATATGTTGTCATGTATTGTCCTGCATATCACAGAATCACAGGATGTTAGGGGTTGAAAGGGACCTCTGGAGATCATCTAGTCCAATCCCCCTGCCAGAGCAGGAGAACCTAGAGCAAGTAGCACAGGATGGAGTCTAGTTGGGTTTGGAATCTCTCCAGAGATGGAGACTCCAGCACCTCCCTGGGCAGCCTGGGCCAGTGCTCCACCACACTCAAAGGAAAGAAGTTCCTCCTGATGTTCAGATGGGTGCTAGTTTGTGCCCATTGCCTCTAGTCCTGTCACTGGGTACCACAGAACAAAGCCTGGCCCCAGCCTCCTCATCCCCACCCTTTAACTATTGCTAAGCATTGATCAGATCTCCCCTCAAGCTACTCTGCTCCAGGCTAACCAGCCCCAAGTCTCTCAGCCTCTCTGCATAACAGAGGTGCTCAAGTCCCCTAATCATGTCAGTGTCCCTTCTCTGCACCGTCTCCAGCAGTTCCCTATCTCTCTTAAACAGAGGAGCCGAGAACTGAACACAATCCTCCAGCTGTGGCCTCACCAGGGCAGAGCAGAGGGGGAAGGAAAATCTCTCTTGACCTGCTGGCCACACTCTTCTTGCTGCACCCCAGGATGCCATTATATGCCATATAATTATCAGTGGCATAATCAGAGGAATTAAAACATGCAAAGTTTGTGCTAATAAAACCATGTAATTTAAACATACTTACAGAGCAACAAAGAAATTGATTCTGGTGTGCTCATTTACGGTGAAGTTAGCCCTCTTGAAATACACAAAAGTCATGGCCAGGAGATACTGTTACAAAATGAAAAATGAAGTATCAATGGATTGTTTCAGTATATATTTTCCTAAAATGATTCACATATTTACTTTGCACCAAAATATTTTGGTCATTTTTATCAATGAAGAAAGCATAAACTGAGTTTCTCAAAGCTTCCATATCACAGAAGGTTGGAAGAGACCTCTAAGCTCGTCAAGTCCAAACCACACCTATCGCTACCATACCACTAAGCCATGGCCCTAAATATCAACATACCATCAAAAAATTATGGTCTGTATTTGCATTAGAGTATCAAGGCATTAAGGGCAATATATATATATATGTTTTATTAACTAAGAAGGAAATAGACTTACCTTGTCTGCAATTTTACAGCAATAGTCCATCCAAAGGAAGTCCTGGATGAGATCATCATCTGCAACAAAACTTGTAGCATGTCAAACACACATTTCTAACACTTTTATTAGAAATTATTTGTAAATAAATAATGGTCCTTATATTAAAACAAATAAAAAGATGCTAGACCCAGCATTAGAGAACAGAGAAACAGAGGGGAGAAAGAAATTAGGTAGGAAAAAAACTGAAGTGACAAAAGAAGACAAATGACCAGAAAGGCAAAGTGGAAAATTTAGTGACTGCATTTTATTCATTCTCAGTAACAGCAAGTAAAGGTGAAAAATCACAAGTATTTTTTCTATTTATGTTCTTAACTTCTTGCATGAAGTGGTTTCATCTATATTTCTGGTGAACCACAGACTGCTGAGATCTCTGCACCCTGATTACCTGACAGCCTTTGTAAGGCAATGCTTGCTTGCTTATTTGTGATCAGTGTATCTCTGTCTATGAACAAGAACCATAACAGGAATCCTGCAAACTCTGATTCAAGGTTCAAACGAAAATCAAGTGTAGTCTTGTGCTATTAATCTCTGCACTAAATTAATACAAAACTTTGCATGAAAGACAATATTCAAACTCAAAAGAGATGCTACAGTTCCTCAGATTTTCTTCCCATCCCATTCCTCTCCCTAAATGTTTATTCCCACACTGAGTAACATGTTTATAAGTCTGAGAGTCCAGCCTTTTTAAGCCTTGTGTAAAACAAGAGGTAGGTTGTTTTACCTGTATTTATTAAAATAGAAGGGAAATAATCATAAAAGTAAGTATCCTACCACCTTGGTTTTATTTGTAATTCAGAAAGATACTTTTCATCAATTTGGTAGCCCTTCTTGTCTTTTTAACTTAGCATTATTTATACACAAAATTACACAGCAAAATACCTTTAGACAAAGACATTAGCATCTAGATTAAAAAGCACTCCTAAAATAATACTTAGTTTAGAGTAGTTTTCTACTGTTCAGTAACACATTAATATATCGTATTATTAACCTACCAAATAATTTAAAGAAAGCTGTCATTTCCCAACGTTTAATAACTAGGCATGGTCCCTTTGGATATTTATACTTATGACTAGGAACCTGATTTTCTTCATGCTCTTTAGAAGTAGGTCTCTTTAGTCTAATGAGGTTTTTTTGCTGGTGTGACCTGGACGCACTGGATTTTACATGAACAGTGACAGTGCGAGGTGTCTGACACACCAGGTTGTGTCTCATTTTGGTAGGTAAAAGTGCCTGTTAAAAACAAGAAGAAAGAATTAACTACAAAACCAGTCAGTTTGAGCAGTAGTTCTATTTCTTTTGTTCAAATGAAGTGTTTCAGTAGAGCTTGGCAGATGATACAACTGTTACCAGTACTAGTTATCTAAGTTTGGTGCCCTAAGCCAATCATACAGTTTTCTTTTCCACTTACACTACACTTAAAGCTATCAAAACTTCTCCATTCCTCCCCTCCCGCTTGTGATTGTGTGTTTTTAAAAGAACATTAATAGAATTAATGCAACAGAACCATAATTAAGTCATGCAACATTTAAATGAGTCTTCAGTTCTTATTCTTTGGTTATGGCTATTGGTAATAAAACTTATCCCCCAAGTAGGATATATCCTGAAGGCATAACTAAGGAAACCAACCTGAATTGTTTGGAACTTTAAAAATAAATATACCAACTTGAGTGTGAGGAAACGTATTTTTTTAGACAGGAGCAGATACATTTAATTCTGCAGGAGGTCCCTCCACAGGGCATGGGCTGGCTGAGGCTGGCTCACGGCAGCTTATCTGGCTCTCCAGCTCTCAGCTGCCACATAAAAAAGCCAAAATAAAATAAAATAAATAAAAAACACACAAAAAAGCCCCTTGATTACGCTCTTTTGGCGCCCGGCAGGTCACCCCTCGCCCCTGCCGGCCCTTCCCGCCACTCTCGCCTCACTCCCCTCAGCAGCCTTTCCCTACCACCATCGCCCGCCCTCCAACTCGAGATGGCGCCTCTCGCAGCCAATGAGAGCGTGCGACGAAGACCCCTCAGCCAATCGGACCGTGGGGAGCGCTTACCTCCTCTACCCTCCTTTTGCTGCCTGGGGGCGCAGGGCTGCGCCACTCCGGCGGAGCCCGCCCAGGGCCCACCAGCCAATCAGAAAATAGCACGGCCGTTGCTAGGCAGGGTGAGCCTCGCTGCCTTTTACCCACGGACACCGAGCAAAGCGCGCCCGGAGGTGTACAGAGGGTGGCTTCGTGGATCTAGAGAGCTCTAAGCTCATGTCATAGCTCGGTGCGATGAAGAGACCCCCACAGAGAGCCGCGCCGCGCGGTCTGGGGGTGCCTCACCTCATCACTGACCCACGCGAGATGGGGCGAGCCCCGAAACCGGCGTGGCTCGGTCCCTCCGGGTGTGCCGGCACCGGGACATGTCTTTTTTTCCACGGTGCCGCTTCAAAGCATTCTTCAATTAATTACCATTCCAATTAAGTAACCCCTACTGTGCTGTTGGACAATTATTCATAGAATCACAGACTTGTCAGGGTTGGAAGGGACCTTAAAGCTCCTCTAGTGCCAACCCCCCTGCTATGGGCAGGGACACCTGGCACTAGAGCAGCTTGCTCCCAGCCCCAGCCAGCCTGGCCTGCAACACTGCCAGGGATGGATGGGGCTTCCATCACCTCTCTGGACAACGTGTTCCAGTGTCTCACCACCCTCCTGGAAAACAACTTCTGCCTAACAGCCAACCTAGATCTCCCCTCCTCAAGCTTGTGTCCATTCCCCCTAGTCCTAGCGCTGCCTGACATCCTCAAAAGTCCTTCTCCAGCCCTCTTGTAGACCCTGCAAGGCCACCAGAAGGTCTCCTTGGAGCCTTCTCTTCTCCAGACTGAATAATCCCAACTCTAACTCATCCAAGAATATCTGGAAGTTTTCTAATTGCTAAGTAATTTGCTGGACATCAGGGGGCACTGTCTCACCACCAACAATTGAAACGCAGCGTGCAGGAGTTGTCTAGTACAATACACTAGATATCATCTACTTCATTCCTAATCCTTCCTATAGGTGGAGAGTAAATCATTTTAGCTACTCTTGGCCTTTCCATGTTATCATAGTATTTTACTGAATTGTATTTAGGATATATCTACTTAAAAAATAAATATGCAGTAGGAAAACAAATGGCATCAGAGATCCTTACCAGTGAACTTTCATTCATTGTTTAAGAAAGATAAAGAACAACAGGAAGAACACCTGGTATTTCTTTGTGAAGTCACGAAGAACCACCAGTAGTTCTTTTAAATACATTGATCCTAATAAAATACATATTTCTCAATGATAGACTTTTCCTGCTTATTGCAGAGTGAAATGATGGGGAGAGTCTGTCTTCTCTGAGTTGTGTGAAACTGATCATCATGGTGCCTGGGCTAGACTAAGGAGAACAGACTGAATATGGCTTACCTGTTTGCTGCTTAAGGTAGCAAGTAAGGGTACTGGCATGGTGCCTTAGAGCTAAATCCTTGTGACAGTATGATTATAACCAGAAATGGTCCAGTGCAACTTCAGTGGATGTCATTGATGGAGGAATGGACAGGAAAATTCTCTTCAGGTTTGTTGACTTGAAAAGTGACTTCTAAGCATACAGCAGAGCTTTCTGATGTGTAAGTCCAGGTACTGAGAAATTCTGGAAGAAGGAGGAAAAAAAGTCATTTGCAAATGATGTAGTGAACAAAAAGTACACTGACCAGCCTAACACAGCAAATGGTAAAAGAATGTGAAGGCTGCAAGCAAACATAGCACATGTTCAAACATGCTGCTTCTGCATACTCTGGAGCAGGAAACCTACAGAAAATACTGGGGACATAAGTTTGAACTTGCTGCTTATTCCTACTGTAAATAGACTGGTATGTCCTGTGTGAACTGAACAAATTCAAAGCAGAGAGTGCAAGCCTTTAAGAGTTATTTTTAAGGACTGTGCTGGTTGTAAACGAAGCAGAGAAGTCCTATCTCTAGAGTTCCAATTGATTGTCAAAATAAATAGGTGAGACTACATTAGATCTTCAGCATCATGTCACAAAACAGCAAGTGATGAATGATACATCTCTCAACATCAGTAACTCAAAACTCTGAGTGCTTATTTTACATTAAAGGGAAAGGAGAAGAACAGTGCAGTACCCCTTTAAGTGTTTCGGTTTTTTTTACCTATTAATCTTATTCTAACATTTTAAAGCCACTAGAGGTTGTATTTTGGGTTGGTGAGTATTGAATAACTATTTGTCACCCAGTTGTGTCCAGGCTGTTTCTTCATGCTGTATTAAGTAAAGAGCTCTAACAAACAAGACTCCTTTATACCACCATGCCCCTGGAGCCATTTATTGCAGCTGCCAAGAGCAGGAAGCTTCCAGAGACACAGGTGCCAAAGGAAGGAGCAGGTGTGTGTCAGCTGTGCCCAGGGCATACTGCACACACCTGGATTCACAGTGAAAAATTCCAGCTCCTCAGCTTGTGTTTTCCTCCTCTTTCTGCTCAGAAACAATCAGCAAAGCCTAGACGTCAAACATCTCCACAAGGACAGCGTAGCTGAACACATAAAACTTCAAGGAATTCACTTAGAAAAATGATTTCTATAACATCACATGGAAAAGATGCCATTCACATCTAGTGAGCAACATAAATGCATTGTATTGGTACATGAAACCATGAGGGAACTAAGCAACTTATTGTGCAGGAAAGAGATCTTTTCATCTAAGGAGAGCAAAAGCAGAAAACTTGGCTGAGTTTTCATATAGGTGAGAGCCTTCTCAGCTAGCTCCCTTAGGACTGACTAACTGAAAGGAGGTTGGAGTGAGATGGGGGTAGGGCTCTTCTCCAGGGTTAACAGTGAGAGGACAAGAGGAAATGGCTTCAAGTTGCAGCAGGGGAGGTTTAGATTGGATATAAGGAGGAATTTCTGCACTGAAAGGGTTGTTAAGTCTTGGCCCAGGCTGCCCAGGGAGGTGCTGGAGTCACCATGCCTGGAGGGGTTGAAGAAACGTTTAGATGCTCTCCTTAGGGCCATGGGTTAGTGGTATGGGAGGGACAGGTATGGTTGGACTTGATGAGCTTAGAGGTCTCTTCCAACCTTTGTGATTGTCTCACTGGGCAAAACAGGTAAATTGGCTCAAATCATTCTCATCCCCTTCTCCAACTCCAAAATTCAGATTTACCTCATCAATTACCTCACATCATTCAGCTTTCAAACACAAGGTAGCTATTCATTCTCTTGTTTTCACACTGTTGAACACAATTGAATCTTTGTCCATGGCTCCAACCCCGATAATACAAAACAATAGGAGCAGTTAATACAGGACAATTTCTCTATTGTCAAGAGCCTTATTTGAATTGCATGGCATTCAGAAGACTCACCCCATGAAAGGATAATCAAGATTAACGTAGCTATAATTTCTGAAGTCAGGGAAAATTAATTTCATGTGCAAATCCACTCATACTGCTAAGAAAGGAAGAGCATCAAGTTCAGTAATGGGAAGAACTACTTCAGAACTTCAAGGATAGCCCTAAAAACAGGCAACTTAAAAGGTGAGCTGGAAAGGGTCTGGAGTTTGGGGTTTGTTTCACTCTCATCCAATGGTCCAGGCTCCCCATGGTTAATTAGTTGCTGCAGTTTGTTAAACATTGAACACCCCTCCCAAGAAGCAATAGGGTCTATAATTACTCCACGGTAGGTTAAAAAGCTTTGTTATTTCTCCATAACAGTAATGACAAGCTGTAAAAGTTCCCTCACTCAGAGGTTGAAGCAATAAACCAAGGAGTATAAGGGCTGTAAATTAAAGTGCAAAGAGAAAGAGATGAACTTTGGCAACAGCTATGGCTAACTGGAAAATTGAGAACACTCATGAACTAGGAAGTAGTCACAACACAACAAGCAATTTATTTTTATGAAGTGGGGGGGAAAAAAGGCATTCTGTGACCTAGGGAAAACCTAAGCTCTCTTAACCCCACTCACTTGTGTTACACTGAATGGTTTTTGTGGATGAGAGCTTTCTGCTCAGCTCATGGGTATATTTATTCACCTTTGCTTAGGCTGTGACCACACACACAAGTTAAGAGTGATGAGGCAAGAGTGGGTGGAGATTTCCAGCATGTTAGCTGCTCCATGGAAACTGCCTGGCTGCATGCTGTGACCCTGTTTACGTTGAGGAACAAATGGCCTCTGCTTACTGCTGGGTGCAGCTGTGTCCAGAGGTTGTTCAGTGGGTTCTCTGACATCCTGGAAATCCACACCCTAGCTGCCCTTGTAACAACCTATATATATAAAGACAGGTCCCACACCAGCAAATTTAATGGTAGACACCTCCAGGTTGGGAGAAAAGTTCTTAATGTACCTTCTGCTAGCACCAGAGTGAGAGACAGGACAGCTAGCTGTCTGTATAACCATCTGCTTTGCTTCTGCCTACAGCCCAGAGATGTTGTCATGGGATAACACATGTTCAAAACCTCTTTAAGACTCCCTCAAACAAGTGTTGTGACAAAGTTCCATCTGTACCTTCTTCCACAGAGAATGGAGAAAAGGGGGGTTGGACTAGATCATCTCCAGAGGTCCCTTCTAACCCCTAACATTCTGTGACCAAAAAAAGTACCTTAGACAGCAAAACTGAAGCAATTTGAATATAAATGGAGCTTCTCTTACAACTTGTGATCTTGTCTTTTCCTCCCAGCCCTTTACTAAACCAGTGAGTGTTCTGATGGATTGGGTGAAGAGTTCTTAAGTATTTTACATCTAATACTGCAGGTTTTGAGCAGCTTTGAATACTGACAAGAGATGTTCTTAAAAATGCTGTTGGTGTAAGAGCCATGGGGATGTATTTTCAGGTAAGTAAAAGACAAGGATGACAAGGCTGTTACTGACCCCACCCACTGGAGCTAAGCCTGAGCCCTGGCAGAGAGGTGAGGATGCCACAACATATCAGACAGGTTGGTTTCTACAATCCTCAACGATGCAAATAGAACACACACTAATTGCAGGAGCATTTCTCTCCTGTGGCTACACCCTGTCTAGTTTTATGAACCTCTGAACCAACAGCCCTTCCTTTACCTCTTAGCAGATACTCTTACTTTCAACCAAAGGTCTCCAGCCTGAGAGAGAACCAAGCTGGGTGCTTCTGAAGCTGAGGACAGCTCTATGAGTGTTGTCCACTGCCTCTAAACTCATTTCCATCTCCAATGTGCAGGACAATTTTGGCAAAATACACAAACATCATTCCATTTATAAATTGCACTATTCAAAGAAAAAAAAAGTAATGATCTAGAAAGTGGCCCAAAATAAACAAACTGTACACTAGCTTTCTTTTTTACAGTGCTCAGGAGTAGTCAGACCCTCAGTCTTGCAGAAAGATACCACTGCTCATTCATTTTCTTATTGCTTCTATATTTGACCAGCTCCATCTGGCTGAAAGTTTTTCTCCATGACTCCAAATGTTCTCATTATCCAATATATATATTATATAGAATAATGCATATGTTACATATGGCTACAGAATAATGGATACATTATATATCATCATGGATATTATATATCCATTATCTCATTTTCAAACCCACAGGAGAAAATAAAACACCTAGAAGCACCACCAGTTTTACTACCCTTCTTTGAGCAGCAGCAGCACATACCAATTTGTGAAGGCATAGCATCTTCAGAAACACAGAATGGACAAGACATGGTGTTATCATTTCTCAGTATTGTCCTCTTCTAACTTTGTCAGCCTTAACCAGTTACAAGTCATTCATTTTGTTGGGGAAAACACTCATTAGACTATGTTTTGCAATATGGTATAATGCATGGCCTATATTCTAAGGATGAGACTTTGGTTTTCTTCAGAAGGATACACCCCAAACCAATCAGGTTTGTAGCCTCTGAAGAATCAGTTAAGAGCTTGCCAAATACTCCAATGGCATTGATCATGCTCTCTGTGCTCATCTCTCTGATCTGCTGACCAGAGTGCATGTCCCAGCCCCACCTTGCATTGTTTCCTGATACCTCACCAGTGACTCACATCCTTGCAACTTTCCCTGAAAGCAGATTTTTGTCCCTCTCCAGTGGCTGGGGAGGATCACAAAGCCCACTTCACCTATTTCTAGGGAAGACCTGGAAATGACCTTGTCAAGATCCCACTATGGCCACTCATTCTTACTGCCATCAGCAATAGCTGGATCTATCTCCTCAGATCTGATTCACACTTCACTGAAGTCAACAGAAAATCTCCCACTGGCGTCAGCAGCTCTTGAGTACTTTAGAGAGCTGAACTTTATTCTCCAACAGATCTGGAGCAGATGAAAATTACTGATCAAAAGTTGAAAAAAAAATCCAAACAACCAAACACAAATCCCCTGAGTTTTCCTAATGTCAGTTTACATAGCTTGGGAGCAAACCATTTTTTACTCTTTTTTGGTAGATGATAAAGGCAGCAATGTGCTCCTAGCATTCAAATTGTAACTTCTCTGAGCTGTAATTAGGCCTTCAAAAGGGTAAATTACAATTAGCCTACTCTGCACTGCCTAGTCAGCATTCAGCTATTTGATAAGAGGTATCTCCAACAATTGATAAAATGATCCTGTTTATAACCAATAAGCCAGGCCTTACATTTAGAGGGAAGTTAACATAGAATAGGCATTGAATTAACTCATGTATTCCAGCACAAAGAGTTATGTATCACCACAAGAGGTACAAAAAACCACACTGCTTTCCAACCCCTGGACACCAAGGTATGTGTGTAACCAAGCTACTCTTCAATACTTGGGCTCTTTAATCTTTTTAACCACATTCCTGCTCCACTGGTTTTGGTTCTACAGAGAAGCACCCCTCAAAGCAACCTAGATTAATGCTGCTGTGAGTGGTCCCTCACTTTCATTACTTTGCTGGGGAGTGACATTGTATGGAACAACACTCTGCTTCTGAAACACTGAGCAATGTTCAAACAATCATTTGGAAAGCTGGGGAAATGATAGATAATGAGCTCTTCATTAGCTCCTGCAAACTGGAACCAAATCAAGTGCTGTACTACAAAAAGCAACACGATGCACCTGTCTTTGCACCACAGTCAGGGGCTGGGTTTCTAGAGGTAATAACTAACAGTTGAGGGAAAACATAATTGATCACACTAAAAAGCCAAAATATGACAGCACAGCCAATAAACGGACCCCCAAGACACCAATGATGGGAGGTGCAAAGAGAGCAGAGTTTATTTCTCACACAGCCTTTTTATACCACCCTCCCCCCAACCACTACAATGCTATCAAGCACCTGCAAAAGGGAGTACATTGCCACTATTTAGACTATCCCCTTACAATCCGCAAGCTCAGCTAAACTAACACAAGTTTTCTAACTACTCCCTTGTATTTCAGGCTAGCTGTATTCCATATAACCTTGAAGGGACTATCCCATGGCTTTAAACTATCTTTTACATTTCTAATCTAACATTTCACAGCTGTTGTGAAACTGGGGTTCTTTGTTCTTGCTGTCCTGCTTCAAGCAGATTCTCCAAGCTCAGCTATTTTTCCCATGAGATCAGACATTTCTGTGTCTTCCTCAATGTCTCTTAATTCTCTCATGGCAGCCTGCTCCTTTCCAATCCATGGTTTTCCCACAAAAATAACACTCCAAGAGGCTTCTTTAGTCCACACAAATACCCTAAGACCATTCAACCCTTAGCCACTTAAGGTTAGGGCTATTTCTCATCTACTGACAACAAAGGCCTGTCTGGCATTTGGATGTGATTGAAGCAGCAGTGCCACTTTCAGTATGAGCCACTGTAAGGCTTGGATTTTTAAAGCCAGGTCCAGAAGTTTCCCTATACAGAACAAGGGCCAGGAGAAGAAGTAAGGATTAGCATGTACCCATCCTGTTCTGTTGTTCTACATTTAACCCTCTGAGACAGCAGCTATCTGATTTCAGCAGACAACAGTAAACAACAAGAGTAAAGGTACAACACAAACACAGCTGTGCCCAGAGACAAAACCACCAAGAGCACTAACCTGCACTTACATTTCAGAGCATGCAAGGTTTCAAACAGTTCCATTAACTGTGGTCTGCCTATACAAAAGCACCAACTTGATTTTATGGTACAGTGAACGTGAACATTGCTAAGAGGAAGTCTGAAGTCTTTGGAAATGCTGCTGCTGATTTCTTAGACTTAGAGGGATGTCATTCTGGTTTTCGCCTCTACTAAACCAACTTGTTTTTCTAAGACATTAATGTATCTTTCAGAATGATCTATGCTTTTTTTTTTTAACTGAATTAATAAACTCAAAGAAAAAAAGCTTCAGAAAGTATCTTTTGTGTACCATACCCATCTCATCTTCCAGTTTGGCATTGATTTTACACTTGGAAAGCTATGCTAAAACCTGCAGCAGGCTTGCTTATGTTTCCTCGTTGGTAACCTTGCAGGTCTCCAGCACTACCTACCATTTTGTAGGTTGTCACAAAGCTCTGCCTCTCAGAGACAAAAGCACCAAAGACTACGTTTCTCAATAAGGAAGTGCAGATATTGCAGCACCAGAAACAACTCTCTTCAGGACAGGCCTAAAGCAGAACAATCTCCTGTGGATTTGGGGGACACACACCAGCAAAGCCAAACAAATAAACCTTCACAACCAACACCACCACCCAAACAACAACAAAGCAAACAAAACCCCACCACCACACAGGCAGCAGATAGATCCTTCAGTCTATTCCACACAGATGGGTGTTCTGCTTTCTCTTACGTTACAGAGGGATTATCAGGATTTATTTGAAACACAAAGTCCTCACGAAGTGTTCAAAGGGCAACACTAGATGAGAACAAAGCTACCTACAAAGTGTTGAGTATTTAATACTAGCTGCCAACTTGTAGGTAAAGGACTGTAGGAGTGACCCGCGGCCTCTTGCCCGCAGAGAGAAGAGAAAACATCTCCCTCTTCTCTCCTGAGGGAAAGCAGACGCAGGGCCCGGCAGCCACAAGGCCAGGGCAGGGACCTCGGGGCTGGCCACCTCCAGGGGAGGCCTTCCCGCGCTCCCAGCCCTCTGAAGGTCACCAGCAGGCACAGGAAGCCCCGAGCTGGGAGACGCTTTGCATGTGTGTCACCACCAAAGCAAACACACCCGAGACCTTCCCCTGATGACTAACAGTTTCTCTTCATGGCTGGGACAGCAGTCCCGCGGCTACCCAGTGACGCCCCCTCCTCTCCCTGAGGGCCCCCATCCCACTGCCCCTCCAGGGAAGGCGTGGTGCTTCACAGCTCTTTAACCGAGACCGACCGCACCTCAAGGCACTCCTCACCTCCACCAACCCCAAGTCGCTACTCCCCCTTCCCCAGCCTTACAGAAGAAGCTATATTTGAGCTGAGCTAGGAGTGGAGACCCGCCCTGCCCCATCTAGTTTCGCTCAGGTGTGGGGGGGGAGGGGGCGGTGTGGTTTAACTGTGCGCCTGACCGGCTCGGGAGGAGGAGTCGTTGCCTCCTGCGCGTCCAGGTGTAACCAGAGCCGGGAGGGCGCGGCGCAGTGCTGCCACTACCACCTGCGGAACCTGTCGAGCGGCTCACATCGCTCCGCCGCAGCGCACGCACCGCTCTGTCTCCTCTGCGCGCTCCTCAGAGGACTTTTCTCAGGCTTTCTCCGTGTCCCACCACCGCTCCAAGCCATGAAACTGCTCTGTGGGGCTGCGCTCCTGCTGCTACTTTCGGCTACTGCTTGCGCCCAGGACAACCGTGAGTGTTCGCACCCCTCTGTCCGCCTTCTGTCTCCTCTCCTAACAGGGCATCTTCACCCTGTGGCCTTCTCCTGTGGCCCCTCTCGCTCTCCGCTGTCGGTAGAGCTGCTGCGGTGGGCACACTGCTGGGCTCGGCGTCCCAAAATGGTGCCCCCTCTCCGCTGGGGTGGCTGGCAGGCAGGGAGGGGCCGTCCCGCGGGCGGGAAGGTGAGGAGAGGGTAGGGGCGTCTGGTTTCCGCACACCTTTGTCCCCGGCCGGAGGGGCTCGGCAGCCCGCGCCATGAGCCCTCGGGGAGCCTGACTGTTCCGAAGGAAGCTCGCTCCCTTCTCTAGGGAAGGGCAGGGTAGCAAGGTGGGAAGCCGGCGCTATCCGGTGAGAGGTGGCTTTGTCTCCTCCCCGTCTGCGAAGCAGCGGGTGGTGGCGCTCCGGGGTGGCCGGCTAACCTCCCCGGTGGCATTCGCGCTCACAGCCGCGCTTCTCTTCCAGAGTGCTTCTGCGCGAAGAACAAGCGTGTTACCAACTGCAGGCTGGTCAATGGCGAGTGCTGGTGCGACGCGATCGGCTCCAGCGCGTCAGTGAACTGCGAGTCCCGTGAGTAAAGCGCGCGTGTCTGCTGCACTTGGCCCCGGGGGGCGCCATGGAAAAGCACCCGCTTAACTCAAGGGACCAGCGAGTTCCTGGCAAATAATGGTGGCAAGGACGGAAAGCTGCTTCCTGGTCTTCCAGGTCAACTGGTGATGGAAGCTAATTGTATAGGATTGCTGCTGTGTAACCTGTGTGGATGCATATTCACTCATACTGATGCAGGCTCCATTGTTCTCCTTGATATTTGGTCCCGAAATGAAAGGATTTCTCAAAGATTAATTTTTAGCTTCTTTGTAAGCACTTATCATGACTTTTCCTACAAATCCAGAGGCAAAAGAGCCTTGGCTTGAGCCTTTACTCTTGGTTTGAGCTCAGCTAAGTTGTAAATGATTCTGTAGCTGTAAGAGGTGGAAGGTGGCTGGACTTAGACACTGACGTACCTTAATTGTGTTGACTTTATGCCCCACCTACGTGTTAGATACCTGCTCTTCCTTGTAATGGCTTCAAATCTGGTTGCTTCTGTGATGGGGTTTTTACAGAATAAGAGCTGTTTTTTGAACGTGAGTTTGTGCTTGTTTCCAGTGACTTCAAAATGCCTGTTGATGAAAGCAGAAGTGGCAGCACATGCAAAATCAGGTCGTAGTGGGAAACCCAAAGATGCTTTTGAGGATACTGATGGCCTTTATGATCCTGAGTGTGAAAACACTGGTGTTTTCAAGGCAAAGCAGTGCAATGGAACCAGCACCTGTTGGTGTGTGAACACAGCCGGTGTTAGAAGAACTGACAAACGTGATGCAGACCTGAAGTGCAATCAATTAGTCAGAACAATGTAAGTCTTTCAGCAGGGTGTGCTGGGCTAGGAAAGTGTTCCTGTGCTAGGTTCTGTGTAGCAGAGGATTTCGTCTGCTTGAAGGATGAGTTGGGGATGAATGAAGATGGTGCAATAAACACTGGATGTCTCCATGCTGTTTTTCTTCAGGAACAAGGAAATAGGAAAGGGTTTTGGAGGGAGGAGGCTCTTTGGTTTTCTCTCACTGCTGGGTTTTTATCCTTAGGGTTATTTTTTCAGTATGCATTATGAGCATGTGATTTAAAAACATTCCTTGTACTTCAGGTGGATCATCATTGAAATGAAACATGCTGAGAGAAATACTCCTCTGAACCCTCAATCTTTAGAGAAGTAAGTGATGATACAAGGTATCATGGCAATGTCTGCATGCACTACTAGATATCTACTGTATTTTAGCAAGTCAATATACTGAAGGAAATGGAAGGTATTAAAGTGAAACTGCCCCAAAAGTAAGCTAACAAATATGGTGGAGGAACTGTATAGAAGCAACAGGAGAAAAAAAGTTCAGCTAATTTTACCTAAAATAAAATCCTACTTCTCTATCAGAGGCCATACAGCAAGAAAAATGGGCTTGCCCTAGACCAAAATCTGTTATCTCTAGCTTCTCTTCTGACCTCTCAAAACTACTCAAACTCTCCTAACACTGTTATGAATGAACAGACCTATAGTATAATTTGAATATGAGACTACTGGGTTTGGTTGGGATGGAGTTAGTTTTCCTAGTAGCAGTTGGTATGGTGAACTGGTGACCATAACAGTGTTTGATACGTTGCTGAAGAGTGCACACCTGCTGTTGAGACCTTCTCAGGCTCATTCTGCTGCCCCAGTGAGGAGGTTAAGGGCAGGCAGGAGTTTGGGAGGGGGAACATAAGAGCTGGCTGACCTGAATTGACCAAGGAGATAGCCTGTTATGCTCAGCAAGAAAGCTAGGAGGAAGTTTTTCCCAGCTAGCCATTGCTGGCAGGGCCTCTGTCTACTAGTGGTGAGTGATTGTTTTGCATCTCTAGGGTGTTTTTTTTTTTACTTTCACCACCCAACCCTTTCACTTATTAGACTGTTTTTATCTTGACTCATTAGGGTTTGGGTTTTTTCCCTTGCTTTTCTCCTTCTGATTCTCTTAGCTCTGCCAGGAGGAAGTAAGACTATATAAGGGTTTAGCTACTCAGCAGGAAAACAACCCAATTTTACTAGCTTTCCTTGCTTCTGGAAAGAGATGTGTAAAATATTAGTGTTTTGAACAGCTGTGGCTTTCCTATCCTTCCAGGTACTTCAAGGAGATCATTTCCAGTCGTTACCTGCTGAACGGCCGCTACATTGCTAGTGTGGTGGTAAGAGGCACAGACTTTCTAGGAAAGCTTCAGGAATTCAGTGTGGAGAACTCTGGAAACTCTTGTTTGATTAATGCTGTACCTCCTGAATTAGTAGAAGCTCTCAAAATTAGTGACATTTCTTGAGCAGCTGAATCTGAACTGAAATACTGAGAACTTAGAGTGCTCTCTTCAGTTTAGAGATGAATTCTTACCGAAAAAAGGGAGGTTGAATCTTGCTGTAAACACCTTGAGAATAAGTAACCACAAACTTGATTCAGGATGGCAATTCACAAGTTTGGACCATTAATATTCTGCTTTATACAGAATTCTAGAATTATCAGGGTTGGGAGGGATCTGAAAGCTCCTCTAGTGCCAATCCCCCTGCCATGGGCAGGGACACCTCCCACTAGAGCAGCTTGCTCCCAGCCTCAGCCAGCCTGGGCTGCAACACTGCCAGGGATGGGGCTTCCATCACCTCTCTGGACAACGTGTTCCAGTGTCACCACCCTCATGCTGATATTTGATGGTCAGATTGAAACTAGCACATTCCTTAATACCATACTCTTTATTTCTTTTTGCAGTATGAAAAACCATTCATTACTATTGATTTGAAGCAGAATTCCTCAGACAAATCTGCTGGAGATGTGGATATAGCTGATGTGGCCTACTACTTTGAAAAAGATGTAAGTGTGTCATGGGTGAAGTTTGGTAAAGACTAGATGTATATATATTGCATTGCACTCAGTAGTTTGTCTGCTGGCTAAAGCAAGATGAATTATTGCAGTTCATGCCTATTACAGTGTGAAGTAAGTCTCTCTTTCCTTTCTGTTCTTAGGTAAAAGGTGACTCTGTCTTTAATAATAATGAACTAAACATGAGCGTTGATAATGAGCCACTGAAGCTTGAGAGGACAGTGGTCTACTACGTGGATGAAATGGCACCAGAGTTTTCCATGAAGTCTCTGACCCCTGGCCTCATTGCTATCATTGTAGTAGTGATAATAGCAATAGTTGCTGCAATTGTTGTTCTGGTAAGTTCTAACAAAGCTGCTAAAGAGAAAAGCTAACAGAGGAATTTGGGATCTAACAGCTTGATAGAAATTGTCTTCCTCTGTAGAATGTCTTCTTTTTTGAGACTTGTGGGGTGGGAAGGAGGTTCAGGTTACAACTGCTGCTTCAGGTTACAACTGTTGCATGGAAAATGAAAGTATTAGAGAAAACTCCATTGAGGTGAAGAAAATGCTTGTCTTGCCTTCTGGTTTTAATAGTTGGAGAGTGATAGACAGCCTCTAGTGTACTTGTCTTTGGAAGGATCTAGGTTGTGTGCTCTTGCAGGAGTGTTGGACTAAATGACCTCCAGAGCTCCCTTCCAACCCCTAAGATTCTGTGAAGGGACACCTTCATGTTTAGAGTTCTAAAGTCACAACCAGATCAAGCTACATAAGTCAAGACTTAACTAAAGATTCACAATTATTTTGTCCTTCTCTTCCAGGTCTTAACAAGGAGGAGGAAAGGGAAGTATGTGAAAGCAGAGGTGAGTAATTTATGGCATAGGAATGGGGAAGAGGTTGGTTAGAAGCCAGAAACTCCTAAACTTTCTTTGGGTGCTTCAGATACCTTCCAGGAGACTGAAAGTATTCCAATTCTGTGACTAGTTTTCATCTTTTTAGTTCCCCATGTTGATGCTGCACTCAGCTTCAAAGGCAGCTGGTGATCTGCTCCATTTCCCAGGGGTGGGAGGCAGGTGATGACAGCACTTTACATCTCTATAGCAAAGGCTCCACAATCCACAGGAAGCACTGATAGTCTTGGTCTGTCCTGAAGACCTTTAATGGAGCTATTTGCATGGAGCTGGCAGTCTCTATTGAAGTAACAAATGGTGTAGAGCCTTTTGTAAAGGATCCAAAGGATGTTGTAGCTTAATAGTGAAGTCTGTTCCCTGCATACACCCTAGAGAAGTGTTACAGAGGTCTTGGCACCTTTTGATTCCGATAGTGTTACATCAAATCCCATTCCTAATGAAGATCCAGGATGTTAAGTCTCCTTGAACTTCTCAGATGTTATGTTGAGAAGTAGAAATGTTCATCTCCCTCTTTCCTCCTCCAGGTAAAGGAGATGAATGAAATGCACAGAGGACTGAATGCATAATTAAATCAGCTGAAGACAAAAGTAAGATTCAAAGAAGAGAAGGAAATCTTGGAAGCATGGATCTTAAGAGTTAAGATTCCTCCTGAAAGGGAGGCAGTTGTGCTCACTTCATGATGATTGAAACTTTATAACAGCCAAGACTGGTAACTGAGTACTCCTTTTACTAGTTGAGAGTTAAATCTGAAATGCTCCATCTTACTCCAGTCAAACCTCTAAACTATTGCCCCCTGATTGGTTTTTAATGCTGATTCAATGAGTTGTCAACTGCTGTTACTAGGGGGGGGAGATACTCAAATGGTTCTTTTACCCTTGGGGAGGTTTACTGAAATAATAATTTGGGGTTTTTTTTGTAGCCATGTTGTAAGAATATTGTCCTGACTGAACTGTTTTTAGGCATGTTTGTACATAGATGAACTTACTCCATGTTTTGTATGACTTGAACTAATAAAACTTTGAAATGGGCTTCTAGTTTTTCCATCTTGAAAGGATGATGATGCTCTCCTAAGTTATGCTTAACAACTTGAGTGTCATTTAAAGCAAGCAACCTCAGCATAGGGAAAAAGATCCTAGATTTTTTTGTAGTAGCAAGCTAACATCCCAATAGTAGGATACTTCTTTTCTTTAAAGCTGTGAAAAGTATGCTTCCTCCTCTTTTCCCACTCTTGTATGTGCCCCAAGAATAAAATGCTAAACTATGGATTTTTTTGGATCAAAAATAAACATGCTGTGAATGTAGCAGTTTCAGGAATGCTATGTAAGTATTTAATTATAAACAAGGCTCTCATCTAGGTCATCTCTGGAGGGGCTGAGGAGGAGATTTGGCTTCTGGTGGAGCTGGGGAAGAGTTATTCAAGTAGAATCTCATGTTCTCATGGAGGCTAAGCAAACTTAGGCAGAGCTTTGGATAAAGAGAGCTTGCTTTGGCAGTCAACTGTTAAACATGAATAGTCTGTCCAGCATATCTGATTTAGGAAGGAAATGCTGTAACTCCTCTTGCCAAAGAAAGAATGAGAGACAAGATAAGGACCTGAATGACAAATCTTATTACTGCTGTTTGGTTTTGACACACTACACACACACACACACACCCCTCCCCGCTTAAAGCAGGAAAAGGAGGATAAACTACTAAAGGGATATTCTCTACAGAGCTTGTGGGTATCTGCTTAAAGCAGGGAAGGCACTGAGCTGGGTTGAATGGCCCTCTGGTGTGCCAGGTCACCAGTATACCTTCAGTGGTAGCTGCTGTGCTTTGTGTTGCTGTGGTGGATGTTGAAATGGAGGCAGTGAGTGTTCCTTGGATCTCCTGACAGCTAGAGCTATGAATCATAGGATGTTTTTGCTTGGAAGAGACCTTTAAAGGGCAGCTGGTCACACCTCCTTGCAGGGATCATGTTAGATACTTGCACAAGTGTAGTGTCTCTGACACATTCTTCCTTTCCAAATCTGACTGAAACTAGCCCAGGGCTTAGAAAAACCACAAAGGTGCAGAAATGAGTGCAAAATGAAGACTAAAACTAAATCCACAACTGAAGGGACTGTTCCTAAACTCAGCTACTACACTACAGACATAGTTCTACTCAGTTCTCACAAGAGTAGTCAGTTTCTTCTCCGAAATTTACCTTTCTAAACGGTTTTATTGACTTAATATTGGTGTTTTGTTGAAATGGAGGGAAAAAAAAAGCCACTATGAGATAGTGTCAGCTCTCCACGTGTCTGTGATGTTTCTTCTATCTAGAGCAGTTTTGCACTGCTGACAAAAATAATAAACCAGGCAAGGTTTCCACCTACACAAAGTATTAGAATCCTAGACTTGTCAGGGTTGGAAGGGACCTGCAAGCTCCTCCTTGGAAGGGGCAAAGAAAATAGCAGAATCACAGAATCATCAAGATTGGAAGAGACCTCTAAGCTCATCAAGTCTAACCATACCTGTCACTCCCATACCACTAACCCATGGCCCTAAGGAGAGCATCTAGGTGTTTCTTAAATCCCTTCAGGGATGGTTGCTCCAGCACCTCCCTGGGCAGCCTGGGCCAAGCCTTAACAACTCTTTCAGTGAAGAAATTCCTCCTTATATCTAATCTTAAACCTCCCCTGCTGCAACTTGAAGCCATTTCCCCTCGTCCTTTCACTGTTATCCCACGAGAAGAGCCCTACCCCCATCTCACTCCAGCCTCCTTGCAGGCAGTTGTAGAGAGCGCTAAGGTCTCCCCTGGGCCTCTTCTCCACACTAACCAACCCCAGTGCCCTCAGCGGCTCCTCACAACACTTACTCTCCAGACCCCTCCCTAGCCTCCTCGCCCTCCTCAGAGTAAAGACGATCAATCTGGCGGCGGGCTGCTCTCCTCCCAGGCCTTGCCCACCTCAGCGGTAACCACCGAGAGCGAGCAGCGAGCCCTGAGGGTAGCCTGCGACTTCCCGGCGTTGCCATGGTGGCGTACGGCGTGCGGGAAGGCCCAATCCTCCTCCCCTCTTCCGCAACGCGGCCTCCCTTCCGCCACGGCGCCGTATAGAGGCGGGGCGGCAGTGACGTGCACAGCTTAAGCGTTGCAGCGATTGGGTGGCGCTGTTGGCGCCTGTGCGTGCGTTCGCGGCCCAGCGGCCCCGTTGCGCGCGTCTGTGGCGCTTGGCGGGAGGCGGCAGCATGGCGGTGGAGCCGCCGCGGGAAGCGCTATGGCCTGAGGGTGTGGGGGCTGAGGCGGGCTTTGTGCGCGCCGTGCTCTCCTTGCCCGAGAAGCCCGACACCACCGTGCGCTTCTTCGAGCGCGGGGACTACTACACGGTGCATGGCGCGGACGCGCAGCTGGCTGCCCGCGAACTCTTCCGCACCCGCGCTGTTATCCGCCAGCTGGCGGGGGCACCGGGTAGGTGAGGGGAGGGTGGCTGAAGGGCGGCGGGTCGGATTTCCCCCCTCCATTCTTCTTTCTCTCCCCTCCATTCTTCTTTCTCTCCCCATGACCCACTCCTAGGCCGTGCTGCTGAGGGGCGTGCAGTGCCGGGGGCCCAGAGGCGAGCAGGGGGCCCGGCCGGTGGGTGCCCGGAGCGGCTGCAGGCGCTGGTAGCCGGTGCAGCAGCGGTGTGTTCTCAAGGGCAAGGCCTTCCTGGTGTGACTGGGGTCGGGACGCTGCGTGTTCTCTCGCCTTCACTCGTAATGTTTCGTGGGCTGAGATTCTCTGTGGCGTCATTTGTTTGAAGATAGGATGAAAACCTTAACGGAGCAAGAGGGTATGAGGTGCTGTAGCTGTTCTCCTCCCGTGCTCGGTGTCTCCTGAAGCCTTACAGCACCCCAGGCCCTGCTGAGAGGGAGGGCAGAGACCTGCTGCTGTTCCCTGGCTTGAGGAATCCCACGGGAATGGAGCTATTAAGAGGATTTTCGTGGTCGCTCTGATTCATTGCAGCTTGGAAGTGAAAGAGAACTGCATGCAAATCTTCCTTCTTCAGCTTCTGGTGGCTTTAGAATGATAATGAGTCGCCGTGGCGAGTGGGCTGCGTGTGAGAGATGTAGGTGTCCAGACGTAGGAAGGGATCTAGAGCAGAAAGCATGGCTCTGCGTGTGTGCTTCTCATCAGACAAAGCTCACGCTGCAGGACTGTCAGATGTGAATCGTTAGTTTGAACACAGTGCTTAGGCTTCCAACAGTCTTCAGCCTGTTGGTAGATTTCTATTTGGGAAACTGATTGCTTGATATTTTGTGGGATAAGGTGGGGATGAAACTCCTAGCATTCTGCAGGTGATAGGTGAAGGGTAGCAGCACACCTGCATGGAGTTTACATCTTTGCTTCTTAGCTAGTAGAACAGTGTCCTTCCTGAAGGTTATTCTGGGGTATTTTGAGGACAGAATATAAACTCTAGGAACAAATTCAGCGATTTAATTTCCCTTCTTTCCTTTCTTTTTTTTTTGTAGGAACTCAGAAGCTGGAGAGTGTTGTGCTCAGTAAAATGAACTTTGAGTCTTTTGTGAGGGATCTGCTTCTGGTTCGGCACTACAGAGTGGAAGTCTACAAGAACAAAGCAGGGAGTAAATCTGTCAAGGAAAATGATTGGTATTTAGCATACAAGGTATAGTTTCCACCCTTTCTTTGTAATTGTGAGGTGAAAGCAAAAAAACCAACCCCATAATTTTTTTCTTGAGCTCCTCAGCTTGGAGTTTTGGCATTTTGAGGGACTAACGTTGGTGATATGATGATAAATCGTGGTCTGCTGCATCTCCCTGTATTTTCTCCTGCTCTAAGGCTGTGGAAGAGCTTGTTCTGTGGTGTATATACAAACTCTTTCATTTCCTTCTTTTTTTTTTTTTTTTTTTTTTTTTGCACAGGGTTCTCCAGGAAATCTTGCCCAGTTTGAGGAAATTCTCTTTGCCAATAATGACATGTCCACAGCCATCGGGGTGGTGGGGGTCAAGCTGTCAACTGTGGATGGGCAAAGAGTAGTAGGAGTGGGCTATGTGGATACCACCCTGAGAAAGCTGAGTGTCTGTGAGTTCCCAGATAATGATCAATTCTCCAACCTTGAAGCCCTGCTGGTTCAACTGGGACCAAAGGAGTGTGTGCTGCCACTAGGAGAGACTGCAGGAGAGATGGGAAAGCTTCGACAAGTAAGGGAACTATTGGAGCTTACAGTGAGACAAAAATCTACCTGAGAAGCTGTATTCCAGCTCATTAGCTAAACTTACATAGCTCCTTCGTTTGTCATCGATCATGCATTACAGAAGTTTTGATTTATGCACCCAAAATACATTGTTTGTTGTCTCATCATCAGTAGTTGTTCTAAGGATAAAATCTTGTTTGTCATTTTTCTCTGCAGCCTAGCAGTAAATAACTGCCTCTGCAGGATTTGCTTTTAGGTGATGAACAGCTCTCCCTTGGATATTGAAAGTCATTGAAAACTGTGTGTATTCCTGCCCACCAGGTCATTCAGAGGGGAGGAATCCTGCTGACAGACAGGAAGAAGGCAGATTTCACAACCAAAGATATTGTTCAAGATCTCAATCGCTTGCTAAAGTCCAAAAAAGAAGAACAAATCAACAGTGCAGCATTGCCAGAGATGGAGAAGCAGGTGAGCACAAAGCAGGGTTTAACAGGCAGAGTTGTGTATTGAATCTGAATTCCAGGGGTTCTGGAGAAAAATGGAGTAAACCCTTTCCTTTTTCAAGTGGTGACAACCTCTGGTAAGCAAATAGACTGTGCACAAGAGCTTCTTCCTAGTCATAATCTTTTTAGCCTAAGGACTGAAATAAGTTACTTTGCTTATTTTACATGACTGGAAAAAATGATATTTGCAAAGAAAGTAATGTTTATGAGAATAGTTCTGTGTTTGATATGATTTAGTGCCAGCTTGTGACCTTAACATGTTTATTCTTAGCTGCAAACGAGGTAATTTGCTTAAGCTCAACATGTTTTAAACCACCCTTCACTGCTGATATTCACTGCAGGTGTAAGAGAGAGATTTAGTCTCCCTTCATGTGTGATTTCATCCCAGGTGAAGCTTGTTTGAAGCTGAACAAGTCAGTCCTGCTGCTGCCTGCCTTCTGTGCTGGCACTAGGTGTTTGCAACAGCATACAGTGAGTCAGATCAGATCCTTGGTCTGACTGAAAACTAACCCTGAAACCATGTCTTGAGATGCTCTGTGATATCTCATTTATCTGCAAGAACTTGTTTGTGTTCCTGAGCCAAAAACATGCTGATAACAGCTTCAGAAGAGCTGGCAGGGTGTGTGCACTTCACATTTTATTGGATTATGCAGATGGTTAGTTAGTTATTCTTGTACCTACCTAGAAGGATGCTGCTGTGCCATAGAATGTCCTCATGAAAATGTCTTGTCAAACAGGATCAGTTTCTCAGAGCACTGCTGGGCTTGACATGGCTGAAAGTCTTCCCTGACTGCAATTCTCTTGAGGCATTTATTGAATATGCACCAAATCTGGAGTGTTTCTAACTGGAATGTGATGTGTTTTGGTGTTTGTTGCAGGTTGCTATTTTGTCTTTGTCAGCCATCATCAAGTTTCTAGAGTTGCTGTCAGATGAGTCTAATTTTGGCCAGTTTGAACTGACTACTTTTGATCTCAGTCAGTATATGGTTCTAGATAATGCAGCTGTTCAAGCCCTCAACCTTTTCCAGGTAAGAAATGCACATTTCAATTGAGAAGTGTTTTCTGATAGACTTATTTAGCTGCTTGATAAGTAGCTTGATTGCCCAGATCCTGATTTATGGGAACTTCTACTTGATAGCTTGCTTTTCAGCTAGTCCTGCTTTCCTCTTTTATTTTCATGTTACTCAACCTGGCTTAGTGATCTTTGATTGGAGTTAATCTGTTGGAATTTCAGATTTAGAGGAAGAAATCACAAATATGCTCTCCTGTGTACCTTAGAGGAATTTCTGGAGGAAAAATAAAAGGATATATTCAGCATGTGAGCTGGTTAACTCTGGAGAGAGAGATGTTCTGATGTTTTTTATTTCCTTTATTTCCTAATTCTATGCCACTCTCTAGCGAGTAAAGCAAAATTTGTCTCTTAAGGTCTGTGAAGGTGTTCTAGAATGTTCAATACTGTCTTAGCTACATCCTTGCTAAGTCCTTGCAGGTGTTAGATGTTTTGTGACAGGAAATGCTCAACCATCTCTGTCTTAGGAGCTGCTGTGAGCTTTGGAATCGGGGGTTTGCCATAGAGGGGGAAGCTGTGTTGTGGCAGGATGAGATTTTCATTTCAGTGGAGAGCTGAAACAAGCTTAGTCACTCTTTTTGGCTTTCAGTGTTACCAAACAACATTTTTATGCTTCCTAGCTAGTTTGCTTGTGCAAAAACTCCACAAAACCCTGAGGAAGAGACCCAAAAAGCTGTATTGAGTCCAGTTAATATTTAATCTGGATTATAGAAATTATCATGTGAAGAGAGTAAGTGTAGAGCTATTTACAGTACTTTAAAGGATTATTTAAGGAAGCTTGAGAGAATTTGGCTGTGTTTTCCCATTATCCCATTGCCTCACTGCTGTGTCCTCATCTCTCCTGGCACCCTTGACTTTCCTGTTCAGTCAGGGTTAGTTTCACAACAGACAAACCTATTCCATGTTCCAGGGAGCAGAGCTAAATGCTGTAGTGCTGTGCTGTTTGATTTGCCTTTTCTGATGGAAGCCAAGCTGAAGAAAGAAGAAACAGGTAGAAAAGCTGAGTACCATTCACTGGATGCCAATAAACCTAATTTAACTCTCTTTTTCTTCCCAGAGTTCTGTGGAAAATGCTAACACTGCACAGTCTCTAGCTGGTCTACTAAATAAATGCAGAACCCCTCAAGGACAAAGACTGGTTAATCAGTGGATCAAGCAACCACTTATGGACAAGAATAGGATTGAAGAAAGGTAGCACTATTTTCTGCTTGAGACGACTTACACAAGTTAGCAACTCTTTTACAGAAGGCACAAGAAATGGAGGTTTTTGTGTGCTATCTTACAATACATTGTAGTTAAACAGCAGAAAACATTATTCCCCGAGATGCAAATGAACAGGTTACTATTGGATGAATTGTTTTCTAACAATTGCATTTGAAAAGAGGAGGTATGATATGTTTTAGGTGCTCAAATGATCCCTGCTATAGGCTAAGGGAGTGTAACAACCATTTCCTAACTCTGATTCATACTGCAAATGCTCAGTCTCTCTAATAATATTTGGATTATTATTTGGATGGCACTGCCATCCTGGTCATCAAATTCTGCCACAGCCCTTTGGAGCATCATGCTGAACAAGAGTGTGAATAGAGTTGGTGCAAGAACACAGCTGTTCCTGCATTCTAACCAGTGCAAAAACCTCCTCAAACTAGGCTGAAGTGTCTAAGTTGAACTGGTGTTAGATGACAGTGTTTTGAAGTAAGCCTGTTTTGCTTACAAGCCTGTTTTGCTTACACAGGAGGCATTTTGACTAAGAAAAGTGAAGTAGTGAGTTCCAGCAGTGAGAATTTGGCTGTCTGAAAGTGTTATTTTAGAAGAAATGATGCTTGAAACCTTCTCTGCTAAGACCTGTAGGTGGTGCAAGGCCTCTTTGGGAGCTCAAGAGAGCAACTTCTTTCAGTAGTTTGGAAGCTGCAGTGTTTTATTGACATTTAGGAATAAAGAGAACACAATGTTAACATCTCAAGTCCATATTAACCAGAACAACACCAATTAATGGACATAGTGCACATGCTTCAGATAATATTTCTCTCCTGAGGCAGTTCCTGATGAGAACTAAGGAAACACAGATTGCTGATCCTTGCCTGGTTTGAAAGACTTGGGATTCTGCCCATGTCTGGCTGGTTTTCCATGATTAACAAAAATAATTATCAGTCATAGGTACACAAGCTAGAGCTCTGCTTCTCCCAGGTGCTGTGTTCAAAGGCAAGGACAGCAAGTTCTTGCTCCTTGCCTTGTAGTCAGCATATTTCTATGTGGTTGCAGGGACAAGAAGTGCAAATACAGCCAAGTCAGTGCAGAAGAGATTCAGGGAGCTTGAGGTGAATTAAATAGATAGCAGGGTAGAGTTTCCAAGTTTGTAGAATGGCAATTGAAGTAGCAGCTTGTTTAAAAACAGAAACTCCCCAATTTATTGCTAGCTGGTGTGAGCAGGCTTTAATGCCTTTACAATGCTTTATCTAGCAACTAGTTAATGAACATAGGCTTTTTGTAGTAGCTAAATGGAGGGAAAGAAAAAAGATGAAATGGTTAAGGAAGGTGAACATCTCTCCTGTGGGAAAAGGCTGAGAGGGCTGGATTTCTTTAGCCTGGAGAAGAGCAGATTGAGGGGGGAATCTGATCAATACTTACAGGTACTTAATGGATGGGACCAGGCTTTTAGTGGGGACCAGGGACAGGACAAGAGGTCACAGGCACAAACTGGAACATAGGAAGCTCCATCTAAACATAAGGAGGAACTTCTTTCCTTTGAAAGTCGTAGAGCACTGGCCCAGGCTGCCCAGGGAGGTGCTGGAGCTTCCATCTCTGGACACTAAGAGGCAGCCCAATAGTTGCTGCTGTTTTCAGCTGCTTAGTGGCTAGGAGTCCTAGAGATGGTAAAGGCAGGTGCTTCCTGCAGAAACCAAAGACAAACCAGACACCACCTTCACCAAAGAACCCTCCAGCTGGGTGTAAAGATAAAAATACTCAGCCTGAGGATGGTGAGACTCTGGAATGTGTGCTCAGAGAGGTGGATGGATCTCTGTTCTTTAGTGTTAACTGCAGTTAGCCTTGTTTTGAGCAGGGGCTGGAACTAGAGGCCTTCAGTTCCCTTCCAAGCTGAATTGTTCCCTGCTTTTGTGTTCTTTCTAATCTGTAGCTCTCCATGCCTAGCATTGCAGATAGGGCTTTGTTGCTTCTGTCATTGTGGTTAGCAGCTCAGGAAAAGACCTTTAGTGCTTTTCCAAACACAGGTTAGTCCTTCTTTACAGCAGCAGCCTGACTTCAGGCAGTTAAATCAGTAGATGGTGGCCTGGCTCCTCAGTAAGGCAAGGGAGAATGTGATCAACTTGGAGGTTTGGCTGAGTGGCTTAATTCAGATGCACTTAGAGTGCCTCTAATGCCTCTGAAGAAGCTTCTGGAATACAGGTGGAATCTGAACTGTTATGATTTGTTCTTGTCGTGCAGATCACGATGCAATAAATATCTCCCATGGAAGAAGTTATCGTTCCAGTGATGTGGGAATGGGGTTGGCTTCCCAGCCTCTAGAAAAAGGATAGCTTTGGGAATGAAAAAGGTGACTTTCCAAGTCCTCTAGAGAAAAGTTTGCAGCTTGAAGCTCTCAATGCTGCTTCTTCAACCTTTTCCCCTCCCTTCATCTATGTTTACTACTTTCAGAGCTACTAGATGACTGGTGTTGTCATTTGGCTTTGTTAAACTGAGGTTGCCAGTGAGTGCTGTCTAGCAGCATCAAACAAAAGCTCTACTAGTCAAGCATGTGTCAGTCAGGCCACATCTCAGAGAAGGAATTGCCATCTAAATCCTAGCTCCTTGCAACCTACTAGAAAGCTTTAGGTTCTTGTGCTGCAAGAGACTTATTTATAGCTTGCTTTTCTGAGAAGGGAACAGGGGATTGTAAAGAAGAGCTGCAAAAAGACTCCTTTCTTCACACCTTCAGGTGTGGGAAAGACAAGGCTGCTCCTTAAGCTGGAGAAGTGCCTAAAAGCTGGTTTGGATTCTCCATGTTACCCAAATCATTTGTCTTCTAGGTCAAGGATCAGCATTCAGCATTGCAAATCTGGAAATGATAGGTGGCATTCAGTGGGGCAGCACTGGAGCAGGTAGTCACAGTATCTCCTAGATGATACTTCCAGCTCACCCACTTCATCCTGACAAGTCCTCACTTGATGTGAAATAAATGGAAGGATTAAGCTTTTAGTCAGCTTTCTTCTGTATCTGAATGTTGAGGCTGAAGGGAAATGGAAATGGAAGCAAAATTTGGTTGAAAAACAAACTTCAGTGTTAATTGGGCAACAGAACTTTAAAGAAACCGAAGTGAAGGTTTATTTTCCTTTTCTATAACTTTGGGAGCTGACTGTTCCTGTGAGTTACATCCTCAGAGTGTGGAATGGGAAATAAGACCCTTGGCTTTGGTTTTAAGTGTGACTGGGGTAAGCATCAGTTGGATGCCCAGGGGTATGAAAGTTCCTTTAGAATATAGACAGGAACAATGCTTTTTGCTTTAAATGTTCCCCTCTTTTCAGGAGCCAAGTCTTGTAGAGCAGGCCTGTGAGCTGCCATGGAAGCCTGGAGTAGTCCTAGCTGCAAAGTGACCCATCAGTAGGAGATGGTGGTGGGATTCTTGGGAGTTCCTGCTGCAGGGACAAGTAGTGGGACCCTTGAGAAGCTACCTGCCTGTAGAAATGGTCCTGAAGATCATCACTTGCTCTATTGCTCTGAAACACAGCTTGCAGCCTGCACTACTTGTCCATGGGAAGAGCTCAGTGAGTGATGGCATCAGGAGTGCTGCCTTATAAAGGAAGGAAAAGAGCTTTCCTTTCTGCTTCTCTCCCTTTTCATTGTAGGGAATTTGTGCCCCAGAGCCTTGCAGTTCTGTCACCTGCTTTCTGCCTAGAGGAGGCAAAGCAGAGCTCAGCTTGGGTGCTGCTGCTTTGTGCCTGCTTTAGAGTGATGCCAGGCTCTCCCTTCCCTCAGGGGCTAAAAATATTGCTGTTGCAGCAGCCTGCTTCAGGAGCAAGCTCCTCATTGCATCAAGTGGTACCTTGCTGGCAAGGAGAAGACCTAAGATACTATTTTCCCTGCTAAACAATTGTTTTCATTACCTTACAGTCATAAACAAATAGTTCTTTTGTGCCTGCTACCCTGATTCTAATCTCCAAGCTTCAATGAACTAGGCTTTGCCATCACACTCCAATAGTATATGCAGGAATTCAGGTAGAGAATCTGTTGCTTCCCTGATAGATCTTAATGTGCTGTAAATGTAGAGGAATGAACTCTTTGATTATCTGGAAGATAACCATGCATATATTGAACTATTTATTCATAAGGGGACCATTCTGAGGTTACCTGTATCCAGTAGGATGATTTGGGCACTGATGAGGAGCATTGGAAAAGGCAAAGATGATGTTTGGAGGTAGCTTTGTCAGCTTGATGTGTTGTGGGTTAAGTAAGCCCAGGGAGGGTTTGCCTTGGGAGTTGTCATTTCCAAGTTCAGGGAAAGTTGCTTTTCTGTTATATTAGCTGAAATTTTGTTAACTGCTTTGGTGGTTTAAGTTGCAAATTTAAAGAACCATCTTGAAACAAAGATTTTTCCCTAGATATTAATCCCTAGATTACACTTTGTTGGGGTTTTTATGGGTTTATTTCCTTCTGTATTGCCTTTTCTTGTTTCCTCAGCCAAGCTCTGTACGTAAAACCACCTGTCATTTGATTTCATGTTTGCTTGTGAGCACTAGGCAGGGTTTCTAGTTGCAATTAGCTTACTGCACCCCTTTGTATTCAGCAGCCTTGTGTTTATTCTTCCCAGCCAGGAGATTGTCATGCAAAAAGAGGCATGAACACCAACCTGTCAGCCTTGTGTGTCTGTGGTAGGCAAGGTAGAAAAGTACTTAAGAAGTTCATGAGGTGTTAGTCTAATTAGCACAGTGTTGGCAGAGGGAAATTGTATCATGCTGATCTGAGAACTCTTTCAACTTGTCATTGTTGGGGACAAAGGAGGGGGGGGGGGGGGGGAAAAAATTAGAG
>VWZO01013581.1:243453-256253 GCA_013396975.1 Bucco capensis
ACATGCTCTGGCTTCAAATAAAAGCTGTCAGAGGGGAAGATAAGATGTAATGCACATTCTTGCATGTCCCAGGAATCCCCTAGGAAGGCAAATATCAGCCATGAAGATCCCAGGATAGCTCTTTTGTGGAGCTTGTCAACATAGGACATGTTAGCAACCACTGTGAACATTGCTTTTTAACTCTTTATGTGACTCCTCCTACTATCTCCCTCTTTTTCCTTTCATTATGTTCCCAGTTAACAGTTGGTTAGCATTTTTAAAAGGCAGTGATTTCCTTGGCTTTATCATCTTCAAGGTAATACTTTAATTGGGTGTCTGTCCCTCTTCTCCCACTGCTTCCCTTGCAGTGGCTCAAGTTGCTCATTTATTCCCCTTGAGGAGCCTGTTCAGCTTGTTAAAATAGAGTTGATGAAGAGGAGGGGGAAGAATTAAACCTCCCCAAATGTGTGAAGAGTTGATTGATTTCTTTCCAGCCTTACCAAGCTGAAGGAGCTGCAGTGTCATGATTGGGCTTGACCAGAGGCAGCTAAACTCTACCAAGAATAGTTGGTTGGTTTTTCTTACAGTGTGATTTTTCTTTCCTACTCAATATCTATTCTTTTGTAGGCTACTGGATGACCTTTTTTTATGGTGGAGGAAAAGGATCATCTCCAAGTAAACTCTGAGCTTTGGCATACCCACAGAGCAGATGTTGGCATTTGTGTGTGAAACAATTTCTCTGCAGTGCTGTTCATTGGACACCCCAACTGTTACAAACTCCAGAAGCATGACAGAGGCTAAATATCTTTGCTTTCTCAGCTGATACTGAGAACTCATTGAGTTTTAAACACTTGTATTTGCTAGGCATTGCTGAGATGCATTTTGAAGTGTGCTTGCTTGGNGGTCCCACTGTTCATTCTCATTAGTGATACAAGCCATGATAATCGTGGTTCTGAACTTGTGCTGTAGGTTGAATCTGGTTGAAGCTTTTGTGGTGGATCCAGAGCTATGCCAGTGCCTTCAGGAGGAGCTCTTGCGGTTCTTCCCTGATCTGAACCGACTGGCCAAGAAGTTCCAGAGGCAAGCAGCAACCTTACAGGACTGTTACAGGCTCTACCAAGCTATCCATCAACTGCCTCATGTGGTACAAGCACTAGAAAAACATGAAGGTAATGCTACTCCTGTCTGCTTTCTGTGTTTTAGGATGCAGTGATGAGGCAAAGAAATAGCGTTGAGATGTTTGGGAAGGTGACTTTTTTTTCCTCTGTGGTAGGACTGAAGCTTTGGGATGTTGGAATTGGAGCTGAAGTTCTGAAATGGCAATCAGATACTTAAAAATAAACCTAGCCAAATCTTGACAAGAAAATCATGTTCCAATTAGTGTGTAGCTGAAATAGTTGAATGGTTGGGTGATGGTCATGCAAGGAGGTTGAAGTGAGCTGGGGGTAGGGCTCTTATCCAGGGTTAGCAGTGAGAGGATGAGAGGAAATGGCCTCAAGTTGCAGCAGGGGAGCTTTAGATTAGATAGAAGGAGAAATTTCTTTACTGAAAGGGTTGTTAAGGCTTGGCCCAGGGAGGTGGTGGATTCACCATTTAGATCACATTAAGATGCTCTCCTTAGGGCCATGGTTTAGTGTCCTGAGGGTTACAGGTATGGTTGGACTTGATGATCTTAGAGGTCTCTTCCAACCTTCATGATTCTGTGATCTTAACCTGAGATATTAGTTCAAAATGCTTCCTGTCTACTTCTTTTGTTATCTATTAGTTATGATTTGGATCATCAGAGTTTCTCTGTCCTAACATTGGGACAGGAAAACAATTCCATTTTTAGACCTTTATGAGGAGCAAGCTGTCAAGCAAACTGCTAAGCTCACCATATGGAAGAAATTAATAGAGTGCCAAAGGTTCTTCCTGTGACTCAGGCAGCCTTAGGAGGGCATGCAGTAGCAGTAGATCTACAACAATGGAAAATAGAGGAAATATTTTTGTTTTTCTTTATGGTTGCATGCCCTTGTTTAAAGGAAAAGAATGGTCTGGTAACTTTGAATGAAAGCAGCTGATTCAGGCTGGAGCTGCTCATTCTCCTGCTGAAGACTGTACAAAATCTCTTACCTCATCAAGAGGTGGAAAGGCAGAAAGAGTTTTGACAGCTCTGAGTATCAAACTTTGTCTGTTCTCCTGAATGGCTCTGGGGAGGTAGAGCAACTACACCCTGAGGTGGTGGAGTCACCAGCCCTGGAGGGTTGAAGAAACATTGAGATGCTCTCCTTAGGATCGTGGTTTAGTGGCATGGGAGGGAATAGGGATGGTTGGACTTGATGAGCTCAGAGGTCTCTTCCAACCTTTCTGATTCTGTGAAGTGATCAGCAGTGCTGGCCTTTCCCTCAGTGTGAAACATTGCTGTGTTGAGATGCTTGGTTTTATGGATGGTAAAAGCTGAGGAGAAAAGTAATAGGTGAAAGTGACTCTTTTCATTTTTTTAGGCATCAAAAACCGGCATAAGATGAGGAAGAACTCTGAGTCATCAACTCATTTTGCTGTTGTTGGCAAAAGGGAGCAGTTGATCATTACTCAAATTGCTGGGACATAAACTCTAGGTGCTTACGAGTTGTCTGTCATCATGAAGCTGCTGAAGCATCTTCCTTCCCATCTCAGACTGACACTTGATTTGAAGCCTGTAAATATGCAGGAGACAGGAATCATTTGTTAGATTCCAGGGGTATTTTGCCAGTCTTTTGCACAATGGCTTGAATAGCTCCTTGCTGCTTTGGTAAATCTTTCTTACTGCATGTTCCAGCACAGTTCTTTCCATGACTGGTTGTGTTATAGAATCACACAGAATCAGGAAGGTTGAAAGAGACCTCTAAGCTTATCAAGTCTAACCATATCTGTAACCCCCAGGACACTAACCCATGGAGAGCATCCAGATGTTTCTTCAACCCCTGCAGGGCTGGTGACTCCAGCACCTCCCTGGGCAGCCTGGGCCAAGCCTTAACAACCCTTTTAGGGAAGAAATTCCTCCTGATATCTAATCTATATAACCATATTGTGATCAAACCTGGCTGTTTCCCATCCTTTTATCATTTCCAGCTGACTATTCCCCTACTCACAGTGGAAACTTATTTATCAATGCCTCATCTTACTCTCTGGTAAATTCCCCTTCATTTCTATTAGCCCAGTTTTCAAGGTCACTGTTATGTTCCTGATTTGTTTTGGTCCTCTTATCTACTGATTTCTTCCACTATATATATACATATATATATATATATAAGTGCATTTTAGAAGCAGACTTATTGTGTGCATTCCTATTATTAATTTGCACACCTTAAGGAGATAAAAGCTTGTATGAGCCCTGGAGGAACTGTACTGCTGATGTTCTTCCAGCTCATTCATCTTTGGTAGTAGAAGGGAATTAATACCACCAGGTATGAACAAAGATGATGGAATAGGTCCAGGCTTAATCAGTGCATTAACTGGATCATGCCAATTGTAGAATCCCAGAATCATGAAGGTTGGAAGAGACCTCTAAAATCCTCAAGTCCAGCCATCAACCTATCACTACCATAGCACTAAAGCAAGTGTGTCAGTGAGATCATCATAATTAATCCCAGAATAAACCAAGCAGCTCTGTAGTTGTGCTGTTTGTCTTAGATTAGTGAATCCTGCTAAAGCTATGGGGTTTTTGTGACTGACAGTTTTGTCTTGTTTCTTCTTGCCAGGAGCTCACCAGATGTTGTTACTGGCAGTGTTTATAACACCTCTGAAGGATATCTGCTCTGACTTCTCAAAGTTCCTGGAGATGATAGAAACAACACTGGATATGGATAAGGTATGAGCTGGTGTGTGGAAAGGGCTTTACTTGATCCTTGATCTTCACAATCTGCTCTAGACTCATTCAATTTAATTGATCATTAATTGTATTAGTAGATAGTTTAGCTGTGGAAAATATGAGGACTATTATTAGTATAGCAGTTGAATATAAAGAGGATATTTACTCACTATCTGAAATTCTTCAGCCACTGAAAAAAAATGCTTTGTGGACCTGAAGCTACACTTTAAAAGCCTCAACACTATTAAAAGTGTGGAAGATCTCTTACTTTTCTGCTTCTTCATCCTCTTAAAGTTAACTGGGATACATCTCCAGAACCAGAATGTTTGTTACCTATTTCTTTACTCTTGTCAAGTTGATTAGACTTGGTTCTCTTTGGTGGGCTTAAGTCTATTTAACAGGCAATTTGCCTCTCTGAAAAAGAATTGACCTAGGTAGAAAGACTGAGCTTATTTTCCAGTGTGGTTAGAAATATCCTTAATGTTTCACTCAATTTTGGAAAACATGGGAGGCTTTTAGGATTGCTCTTGAACTTCTGAAAACTTGAGTGGCTTGAAAATGTTGAACCTACATATTTTTCTCCAAAGGCAGAACATTTTTCTTCTTTATATTGCACTCATCAACTGCATTTTAGTGTTGAAGAGAGGCTCCTTGACTGACAAGTTGCTGTAATTGGTGATACATGCTAATGAAGACATCTCTAGCTCTATACTAACTAGTCACAGACCATCTGGTGATGCTGTTTGTGTGCCCTGGGACTCTGTTTTCTTTCCAACTGACAGCTGTTCTAAGCCTTCACCCCTCCATAGTCCACAGCTCTTCAAATGGCTTTCCAGTTTCTACTTTAACAGTGTTTTATTGTCCTTCTAAAGTGAATAACAAGTCAGTTATTTTGAATCAAGTCCCATCAAATCCAATGGGTCAGGTTTGGGTGTTTTTTTTCCCCTTCAGACACTGCCAACATTTTTTACCACCTTGAATGTGAAAACTTGAACTTTGGCTTCAATTTCCTCTTAGTTTTTGAAGGAGTTGAAACAAAATATGCAGCTCTGTTGTGAGTGTGATTGAAGGACAGGTTGTCCTAGCAACTAAATTCTGTTAATAATCCATTCTAATAGCAAACATCTAAGTTCAGAAAGTGTGAGATGCACTTATTCATTTATCTAGCTGTAATCCAAGTTAAGAAGCTCTTACTTCCATTTCTGTCTTAGATTCAAAAGAGATCTTTGTAATAGCATCTCCTCCAACCTTTTCCTCAAGTCAGGGCAACTGCAGAGTTGGTTAGCACCTAGGCTTCTGGAAAGATTTGCCTTGCAAGGAGATGTGTATGCTGTTCAACTCCAAATCACAGAATCATGAAGGTTGGCAGAGACCTCTAAGCTCATCAAGTCCAACCATCCCTAGCACTCCCATGCCACTAACCCATGGCCCTAAGCAGAGCAGCTAGATGTTGCTTCAACCCCTGCAGGGCTGGTGACTCCAGCACCTCCCTGGGCAGCCTGGGCCAACACTTAACAACGCTTTTTAGCAAAGAAATTCCTCCTTCTATCTAATCTAAACCTCCCCATATGCAACTTGAGGCCATTTCCTCTCATCCTCTCCCTGCTAACCCTGGAGAAGAGCCCTACCCCTATCTCACTCCAACCTTTCATGGAGCTGTAGAGAGAGCTAAGGTCTCCCTTGAGCCTCCTCTTCTCCACACTAACCAACCCTAGTGCCCTCAGCTGCTCCTCAGCTGCTCCTCAGCACACTTGTGCTCCAGAGCCCTCCCTAGCCTCCTTGTCCTTCTCTAGACACACTCCAATGCCTCTGGATCCTTCTTGGACTGTATCTATTAAAAAGGAATGATTCAGTAAATTAATTTCGGCATGTATGATCAGGGAGAGTTTTTAACTGCCTGTCTTCATGTGATTTTTATTGTTACTTTTTCCCCTAAGGTGGAGAATCATGAATTTCTTGTCAAGGCTTCTTTTGATCCTAATTTGACAGAATTAAGAGAGAAAATGAATGAACTGGAAGAAAGAATGCAATCCTTCCTAAAGACTGCTGCCAAAGAACTAGGTAGGGAGTGGAACTGCCTTTTGGTTCATGGATCCTTTGTAAAAGATCTTGAAATCAAGTGATTATAAACAGGTCTAGAGGAGTTAAGGGATGTTTGTATTATTTAGTTATTAGTTTGGGGTGACTTCTAATTGTTACTACACAGTCTGGGGAAAACTTGAAGTGATTTTTTGGTTTGTCACTTGGCCTCTTTGTTTTTGAAGGCCTTTTGAAAACAAAAGGTCTTTGTTTTCAAGGGCCTGCCATATTTATTGGTATAAATAAGATATTTGGATGCAAAAGGAGGAAAGACTCCTGTGTTAGCAAAAGGAGCCCAAGACTCCATGTGCTGTGCTTACAGCAGGAATGTGGCATGGCCTTGCAGTGTGCTGGGAACACTTTTTCCCATTTCTGTAGATTGTGGCAATGCAGGAATTATTTTGATTTGAATATGCAGTTTGAGAGCATAGCAAAGAGCAGAGAATGACTCAATAAACTTGTAAGTCTGAGTATTTCTCACACCTTGTACAGAACCAAACCCAGCACACTCAATCTAAGAGAGGTTGCATCATACCAACTGGGGATTAGTGAGCAGAAAGAGCACAAAGTGCAGGATTTTTCCATCATAGACTTGTTCTTTTTATCTTTCTTTTCATCCTAAAGGTTTGGAAGCTAGCAAAAGTATCAAACTGGAGGCAAATGCCCAGTTTGGTCACCACTTCAGAGTAACCTGCAAGGAGGAGAAAGTGCTCCGGAACAATTCAAACTATGCAATAATTGATACCCAGAAGAATGGGGTGAAGTTCACTAACAGGTATGAGTCCATCTGCTTGGGAAAGCAACAAAATGGTTCTTTTCTCTATAATGATGCTGATGAACTGGTTGCCCTACATCCTGAATAGATGTCACCTTATTCATTGGAGGTGTTGAGCAAGAGTGGCATTGAGGGAGGAGTTGTCACCACACAGTTTCTGTTCAGAGCTACATTCCCCATTTACTTTGCCAACTGTTAAGCTATTTTTGGTCCTTGGACTTGGGCTAATTTCTCTGTTTTAGCTGCAGCTAGTAGCAGCATTGCATTCATTGTGAGTGTTTATGCAGGCACTGTCACAATCTGCAAGAGGAAAGTTCTGTTTAGCACCGAATAGGACAGGCAGTTATGTTGCTAATTCCTCTTGTTCCAAATCACACTAATTTCTCTTCTTCCTATGTATTGGAATTTGATTCTGTGGCTCTGTAGATGAAGCTATTAACATTTTCCAGTCTTCAGGCTAATTGTGTTGATGCTGTTTCAGTGTCTCAGCCTGGACAGCAGTTCTGTCACAGGGCAGCTAAGCAAAAAATCAACAGTAAGTTGACTGAGGTTTTTCCTCAATGAAGATGTTGATGCCTTCAGCTCTAAGCTTGTTGTAGGACTAGGACTCTGGGCTAATTCCATGGTTGCTTAGCAGCAAGTTTCCTCTGCCAGTTCCCTAACATGCCACATTTCTTTGCAAAATGGCCAGAAATTCAGCTTTAAGAGCAAGTTTTTATCACATAGCATGTCTACAACAAACAACTCCTGGTAAGTTTTTGAGGAATGATGTTTTCAGAGATGCTAGAAGGGCTGGTTAGGCCCTTGTGGGTGATCTTTAGCTTGGAATTCATCCTACATCATGATAGCCTGGCATGGAGGAATCATAGAGCCGTTGCTTTGTGGTCCTTAATGCTGTTCCAAGAGGTGGGGACAGTGGTGTTGACTCCTAGGTGAGGAGGTCAGCAGTTTGGCCTTGTAGCAGTGAAGACAGAACATCACAGCTTCTAAATATTGTGCTTTTGTTCCCAGCAAGCTCAGATCTGTCAATGAGGACTATATAAAGAACAGAGAAGAATATGAAGAGGCTCAGGATGCAATTGTGAAGGAAATCATTAACATTGCTTCAGGTGTGTGTCATAGTCTGGAATGTAAGGAGGACTTGCAGTTACTCTGTAGCTCTTTCTGTAGAGAAGAACCATAACATTCCCCCTAAAATGTGAGAGAAATGAGGTTTGGTTTTTAGAGAGCTGTTGAAGGTTTGGAATGTGGTGTTTTCTGTGGTCAGACTCTGTCTTATCACTGCACATTTCTAGCAGTGCCAGGGTGTGGGCAAATGGTAATGCCCAAAAAAAGGAACAAAAATATGCCCATAAAGGTTTGTCTATTTATCTGAAAAGCTAATTGGGTTTTCTATTGCAGGATTAGCTTCAATATGTCTTCTATAAATAACTTAAATGTTTCTTCAAGTCTTTCACTGCTGCTTAAACCTTGTGGTGTGCAGTGATAGACTTACAAGTGTCTTTAAAAGCATTTTTCTTCCCCAGGTGGAGACAAGTTAACAAAAAGACTGGGTTAGCTGTGTAATTCTTGAATGAAAGTGACTTCACGTCCTCTTAATTATCTCTATGTAGATGTTCATGAGATGTTAGAGCAGGAAATGTACTTTGTACAGGTAGGACTCTTTCTGCAGGTCACTGCTCACTTCTGACACTGCCATGATTCTATAGACTCCTGTCCCTCATCCCTTTCACTGAAAAAAACCCCCTTAATTAAACTTAAAAACTGGTCCTGGAGATGCTGGGCTAGTTGTCTGGTATCACAAACACCTTCCAGGCCTCTCCATCCCATCATTCCCATAAAAAAAAAGTGGTTGTAAGTGTCAATAAAGATGTATATCTTCATTGTCTTTACTTGCATGAGCATCAAAATTCAGTGTATTACTGAGGAAGGAAACTTACTGGATTGCCACTGTGAATATTTGCCTTCCAGTACTAAGCTAAGTTGTTTCTCTTTAGCTTGGTGTTAAGGCAAAACAACCAACCTGGCCTCACCTGTTCCTCTTCTTTAATCTGACTACTCTTTGTAGTGAGAGCATGGCAACTTCAGGATTAGTACATCTTCAACTCTTAGGAGGTGACTGCTAGCTTGAACAAAACTTCCTTTTCCTGCAGCTGAATTCATTTTGTGGACTTAATATTGTCTTAAAGACTTAATATTGTCTCAAAGATATCTTTTTTTCAGCAAGACCAGGCAAATATCTTTGTGTGTGTGTCTCTAATCAAACGCAGGCTATGCAGAGCCAATCCAGACCATGAATGATGTGCTAGCTCAGTTAGATGCAGTTGTCAGCTTTGCTCATGTGTCCAGTGGAGCACCAGTGCCTTACATCCGTCCTGGCATCCTGGAGAAGGGACAAGGCAGGATTGTGCTGAAAGGGGCCAGGCATCCTTGCATTGAAGTGCAAGATGAGGTGGCTTTCATCCCCAATGACATCACCTTTGAGAAGGGCAAGAAGATGTTTCACATTATTACTGGTAAGGGTTTCTCTTCTCTCTTGCATTTGTTAGTGATGTTCGAAGTGTCTCTAAGTGTTTCCAATAAGGATATCTTCCAAAAAGAAAGCAAACAAACCAACAACCCAAAAAAACTCTTGCCAAAATTGCTCTGATCAGCAAAGGGTAAGCAGGGAGCAAGTTAGTCACAGAATGTTAGGGGTTGGAAGGGCCCTAGAAAGCTCATCTAGTGCAACCCCCCTGCCAGAGCAGGAGCACCTAGAGCAGCTCACACAGCAATGTGTCCAGGCAGCTCTGCAATGGCTCCAGACAAGGAGACTCCACAGGCTCCTGGGCAGCCTGGGCCAGTGCTCTGGCACCTGAACTGCAAACAAGTTCCTCCTCAGCTTAATACTAAACCTCCTGTGCTCCAACTTGCTCCCATTCCCTCTTGTCTTAACATATTCATCCTTCTAGGTTGTCTTGCTCTTGCAGGGGAGTTGGATTAGATCATCTCCAGAGATCCTTTCTAACCCCTAACCTTCTGTGATCCTGTGATCTCCAGAGGTTCCTTCCAATCGCTAACATGCTGTGATTCTGTGAGGGGGATAAGATTTAGCTCTGGAAAAGAAAGGAGGATATTTATAAGCTCTGATTGGGAGAGTGTTGAGAGGATGGAGCAATGAGACTAGTGAGGGCTCTGGAGCAGAAGTGTTATGAGGAGCAGCTGAGGGCACTGGAGTTGGTTAGTGTGGAGAAGAGGAGGCTCAGGGGAGACCTTAGCTCTCTCTACAGCTCCTGCAAGGAGGTTGGAGTGAGCTGGGGGTAGGGCTCTTCTCCAGGGTTAACAGGGAGAGGATGAGAGGAAATGGCTTCAAGTTGCAGCAGGGGAGGTTTAGATTAGATATAAGGAGGAATTTCATCACTGAAAAGGTTAAGTCTTGCTCTTGTGAAATGTTTCCTTTGAAAGTGGATGTTCTCCAGTTCTGTGCACATACAGACATGGTTCTCATCTTCTAACAAAGAAATGAGTCCTTAAGACATGTATTGTTTGCTCTAGCAAATGCAGCTCCATGAGCCAAGCAACCTCAGGAGCTGGAGAACCTGAACCTGCTTGAAGTGACTTGGTAACTTCCAGTAGGCATCAGTTGTAATGTAGGCAAGGTTTTTTTAAGCAGCCTCCTTGTTAATATTTTCTTTGTTTGGTATTTAAAGGCAATTTAAAATGCAAAACATGTTCCAATGCCTATACCCCCTTCCCCCCCCCATTCTCTGGTATAATTAAGATAATTTGAATACCCAGGCAAACATTTTTGTAGTGTTTCTAGATTTAATTGCATTTTCATTTCCATCCAGATGTCCTTGACATAAATTCTGAGGAGGAGAAGCATAAAATTGGGTTTAATGATCAGTTTTCTGGAAAAGACTTCTTTGTTTGTACTTCAGTTAAAATTAACTTAATATCTGTTTTTGTTGGTTCACAAACCCTTTAGATTGCAATTTCCATCACCCATTAGCTTCTACCCACTCTGTAATTTCTACAAGACAAATTGTAATTGTTATTTAAGAGGAAAGCAAAGAATTTTCGTTCTTAAGTAACAATGCTGATGACTTTTTAAATGACAGCTTATTTGCTTGAGAGGTGGGGAAGGAAGGATTGGGCTTGCTTGAGAGGTGGGGAAGGAAGGGGATGCTTTCCAATCCCCTTTCTTCTAGAAAAGCAGCGTTCAATAAGACATAGAAACAAGACTTAGTAGCAGGAGAGCTCTTTGTTGTTAAGAGACTAATAAATCCATGTTCCTTGTTTAAACTTCAAGCCTGTTTCTCCTTGAAAAGAACTGTTGGATGGTTGCAAGATGGTGTTTGCTAATATTGCTGTGCCAAATCTCTTTTTTTAGGCCCTAACATGGGAGGCAAATCCACCTACATCCGCCAGACAGGGGTGATTGTGCTGATGGCCCAGATTGGGTGCTTTGTACCCTGTGACTCTGCTGAAATCACCATTGTGGATTGTATCCTGGCTCGGGTGGGAGCTGGAGACAGCCAGCTCAAAGGGGTGTCTACTTTCATGGCTGAGATGTTAGAAACTGCCTCAATCCTCAGGTGAGTCCTGTGCTTACTTGGGGGTTGATGGGAAAGGAGGTGCTCTAAGAAAGATACATTGAAGGTTTTCCTTCTCTGGAGGATCTCAAATGCTTGTTCTCAGGCTGATAAAGTTCTTGAAGTAGCCTCCTGACTATTTCAGTGGCCATCTAGAGCTGCTAGCAGGAGGCCAAAGTCTAAATGGGACAAAGGAACTAATTTGGAATTATGTGTTTGACCCTGTGTGGGCAACTAGGAAAGGTCTTTTACCTCTTGTCACAGAATCATCAAGGTTGGAAGAGACCTCTAAGCTCATCAAGCCCAGCCATACCTGTCACCCCCATGCCACTAAACCATGGCCCTAAGGAGAGCATCTAGATTTTTCTTCAACCCCTCCAAGGATGGTGACTCCAGCACCTGCATGGGCTGCATGGGCCAAGACTTAACAACCCTTTTTAGCAAAGAAATTCCTCCTTATATCTAATCTAAACCTCCTCTGCTGCAACTTTTATGCTGTGCCTCTACAACATAATTTGTGGTTCTTCTGTATCCACAGTTCTGAAACATGATGAAATGCTCTTGTGTTTTTCAGGACAGCATCTGAAAACTCCCTGATAATCATTGATGAGCTGGGAAGAGGCACTTCTACCTATGATGGCTTTGGTTTGGCCTGGGCCATCTCAGAATACATTGCTAGCAAAATCTGTGCTTTCTGTATGTTTGCCACCCACTTCCATGAACTGACAGCTCTTGCTGACCAAGTGCCAACAGTCAACAACCTCCATGTGACTGCTCTGACCAGTGAGGACACACTGACAATGCTTTATCGTGTCAAGGAAGGTGAGACTCTGAGTGTGTGTGTGTGGGGAAACCTTAAAAAGGTCTTTCCCCCTGCTCTTCTAGGGGAACAAACCTCCCATAGATATGTGCTTAAAAATATTCATTTCCTTTAAGAAACTCAAGAGGTGAGAAGGTTCATCAACCAGAAAATAAATGCTCTTTTCCTTTTACCTCTTCTGCAGTTAGCCAGCATTTCCTAGCTGATTAGTTACCTCTCATTTTACATCTAGAATGCTTTGCTTCCTAACTCCTTGCTGGGAGAAGAGAATGAAAAAGGCTCTAGTAATGTTTGTGGGTGGCCAAACAGCATGATGGTCATGGAAATGAATGGAGCTGACAGATTGGATAGTGAAGGGAAGATGATTTGATGTAGCTATGTGTCTTTGATATGTTTGGAGCCAGGAGGAGGTTTCTTCTGCAGCCAAGTGTTGTGAACACTTTATTGATTAAAGTAAGTGCAAACTTAGGTTTTGGTGCAATTAAAGATGACTCCTGGAGACTGAGGAGCTAGGTGATACTAATGCAAAGGATGGAGAAGCAGCATTTGAAGTGTTTTTCTGCCTCTAGACACATATATTGTTCTCTATGTAACCTTTGTCGATCTCACCAAGGCTTTTGATACTGTGAGCAGAAATGGTCTATGGCAGATTTTGGAATGTTTAGGTTGCCCTCCCAAGTTTCTTAAAATGATTATCCTATTCAAGGAGAATAAGCATGGCCAAGTCAGGTACAGCAATGCACT
>VWZO01013583.1:5129-15559 GCA_013396975.1 Bucco capensis
CCACTCTCCAGCCACTCATCTCCCAGCCAAATTAACCACAAAATTAACATATATCACAGTGTATTTAGTTGACTGCTGTATCTTCAGCTTTGCAGTTATTACAAGGAAGTCAATCTAAACCCCTCTCTCTTCACCTTTATATATTTAGTCAGAGACCTTTTTCCTCTTAACATGAAAAGATGGGAACAGAAACAATTTCAGTGCTCTAATATCACAGGAAGTATGACATTCCAAGTAACTTTGTGGTATGTTATTAATCAATTTAAATAGTAAATAGTATAAATTCTTTGGGTTAAGTTTTCCTTACTTGTTGTTCTGACTCCAGTCACAGCCAAACACTGCCGCAGGATGTTTGTACTTGTGAAGAACATTGCCATCAATGGTTCGAATAATACTGAAACCAATTACAATGGAATATTATCAAGAAAAAAAAAAGCATTCTAAGTAGGCTATCTAAAAGTTAACTTTGAATCTGTGCAAAGAAGCCAGACAGCAAAAAAAAGTTTGTGAAAGAATATCAGAAATGTTTCTTTCTACAGCCCCTCAACTAGAAGGCTAGCTGTATTTCCCAACAAAACATTTAACTGGGCTTTAGAGTCCATGTTCCTTCAGAGGGGCTGTAAAGATATCCTCCCTCCCTGAAAGGATCCAAAATCTACATTAGAATCATAGAATCATAGAATGGTTAGGGTTGGAAGGGACCTCTGGAGCTCATCTAGTCCAACCCCCCTGCAGTGGGCAGGGACATCCCCAACCAGAGCAGCTTGCCCAGAGCCCTGGCAAGCCTCACCTGCAATGCCTCCAGGGATGGGAACTCAACCACCTCCCTGGGCAACCTGGGCCAGTGTTCCACCACCCTTGTGGGGAGGAACTTCTTCCTAATGTCCAGTTTAAATCCACTCTTCTCCAATTTAAAACCATTGCCCCTTGTCCTTTCACTGCAGGCCTTTGCAAACAGGCCCTCTGCAGCCTGCTTGGAAGTTCCCTTTAAGTACTGGAAAGTCACTAGTAGGTCCCCTGAAGTCTTCTCTTCTCCAGGCTGAACAATCCCAGCTCCCTCAGCCTGTCCTCATTGTAGCTATGGCTTTAAAATCCATATATGTCTTTAGGGATATTTTTAAAAAAACCTAACAAACGAGTTGATTGTTTTCTAAAATTAACACTCATCATGTTTGAGCTGAAATAACATGGGTAGCAAAGGAAAAGAATGAACAAGGATAGAAAAATGTACTGAAACAATACATGCAAAGTTGTTCACCACAAAATTGTTCACACTTGCAAAATTTGGAAGTTTTTACCAATAAGCTATTAAATTCCTAATTACTACAATTACTTTACTCTAAAATAATGATTCCTATTTCTTGAAATAACAAGATTTAAAAATAAAAATAGAAGTGAAGACAAGTAAAGTGAGATAGCTTTTAAAAAGTGTCTTCAGTATCTACAGATAAGAAAGCTATTTATTGGCTAAATAAAAATCTATACTAAGTTTCACTACCAGAGTGTCTTAGACACTACTCTTTTAGCAAACCTTTCCATCACTTTTCCCCCCTAAAATCATAAAAAATACATCCTAACAAGTACAGGAAATTAATACAAACCCATTTTTGTCCAGCAACAACAGTTTTAAAACTAATCACTGATAGTACTGTCAAAGTTTACCAGCTTAAGAAGTGCATGTAGCATTATCTTATTTTTTCTTCCAATATCACTCACCAAAGTCCATCACTGCTGCAGGTTGCTATTCTTTTGGAATCTTTATGACTCCAGGCAATGCAGAAGATTCCATTCTTTCCATGCTTCAAAAAATGCAAAATACCTATCAATAAGAAATAATTCACCCCTTTTTCTCTCATCTATTGACTCATCTTTTTTAATTTTATTCTCCCATGGGTTTCAGCCCTTTTCTTATAGCAATGTAAACTGTACAAAACCACATTATAGTAAGCCCCCAATACAGCTATTTCTATAGATTTTTATATTATAGCACCTTTTAAAAACACACAAACTTTGACCCATCTTTATTTATTGACATTAGAGGGAATGATTAACTCACATTTCATACAGGCAAAGAAGAAAGAACCTCATCCTACCTCACTGAATCTGGTTATCATTTTGCCTTTTTGCACATCCCAGATGAAAGCACCATTTTTGGATGTTGCACCTGCTATGCAGTTCAGATCTCCTTTAAAGAAAGATATTTGTAAGATCTCCCAATAAATATATGATGACAATATTCTTTGACTAAACCATTTCTACTTTCAATTCAAGAAATGCAATATAAAGAGAAGACATCAATAGCACATAAACAAGAGGTTTTCATAGTTTAATTCCAGCATTTGATACTAAGACACAAATACCAGTTTCAAAAAGCCTGACCTGCTTTTCTATATTCCTATTTTGAGGAAAGGGAAAATAAAAGTTGTATTGTTGTAAAAAAATATTCTCAATGCCTGCTGAAAGATAAGGTGACAAGGAAACAATGCCCAGGATACACATGACTCAAACTGAAAAACAAAATAGATAGAATCTGAATGTTTCAAGCTTCAATTTGTAGCAATGTTGGAAGCACATCCACTCACTTTGCAATGAGGTATAAATTGTGCCTCATTTATTTTTGGATGAGAATTTGGCAGGTTTGTCCTCCTCAGCCCCCCCAGAAGGGACACCTTTTGCTAAGACTTGCATCCTTAGCTATGCTGAGCACTTCCCTAGGAGAATAAGTTAGTGATTGCAATTACAGATTAGAGCTATTGCTATTTGCAGTTTATTCATTTATTGCTGACCATCTTAAAGAACCTGTATATGTTGCATATCTTATCAATAAACAATACTTTTTGTGCACCTGACTGCTTCTTTGGAATGTTGCTAGACCTACAGCAGACAAGCTGTTTGCACATCCAGCCACAGGCTTATAGTTATGAACATTATCCATCATTTAGTGCAAGATGCAATCAGAGCATTTTCTTTTAAAGCTCCCTACATACTAACACAAATCAGGAAGACTGCAACAGAACATTTAACAATACTTTGTTTTATTAATCTTGCACCACTGTGGCATGTAAAGACCAGTAAGAATGTACAGGCTAGAAAATTTGACTGTATGACCCCATAGTGAGAGCTTGAAAACTGATTTCAGGCTTAATCCCAAAGTAAATTCTCCTCACTGCAGTGATGCTCTATCCCAATATAGCTATACTTTTCCTAAACAGGTATATGGAATGTTTATGTAACAGTTTAAATTGTTATTTTATACCACATAGCAGAAGCAAAAAAGACAATGTACACAGGAGGAGTCCAGAAAGGCACATATATAATATAAAGAGAGATACAGATAGGAGAATGAAAGGAAAAAAAGAGTAACCACTATGTTCAAAGGTCTTTTGAGACCAAATACAAGTGGTGGCATGCACTGGATTATATATATTAGGAATCAAATACAAAGCAGAGAGGAGCTCTTTAGGAGTAAGGGATATGAAAGGAGTAGGAAAAGTTCTGCCTAGGATGGACATGAACTTCTGGACAGGATGGTAAGGAAGAGAAGTCGAAGTACAGATTTCCAAGTACCTTAAATTTACTTTAAAAAAAAATAAAATCAGAATACAACACTTGAAAAGCACCCCCACTGAACAAACTATTATCTTAATGTGAGATACCCCTATAAATTGAATTTAAATTTCAGCCCCCCCACTGAACAAACTATTATCTTAATGTGAGATACCCCTATAAATTGAATTTAAATTTCAGCCCCCCCACTGAACAAACTATTATCTTAATGTGAGATACCCCTATAAATTGAATTTAAATTTCAGCCCCCCCACTGAACAAACTATTATCTTAATGTGAGATACCCCTATAAATTGAATTTAAATTTCAAAATAATGTAACACAAAAGAAAACACTACATTTCATAGTGCCATAATTTCCACATAGCAAAACAAATTCTCTGTGAAGAGAAACATAGAAGAGCGAATCTCTGAAATGAAAACAAGTGTAAATTAATTGTATATATGGAGACTATATTAAGCTTCTCACAGTGTTTTTTTCTTGTCAGGTATTATTTCTTCTCTAGGAGAGAAATGCAGTGAGCTACATTATTTAGACTTTTAACAAAACACATCTGCTATTCAAAGAACTAAAATACAACTAGAAAGCCTACCTATCATCAACTATTGACATTAATGACTATCACAAATATACTCCCAGGTTCAACTAAGTGGGTTGCAGAGCAGTTTGGATAACATTTTCCATTGACTTCAGTGACTTCTCTACGAAAAAAAAGATGTAGAAAAAATACTCCCTACTCTAATGAAGTAAAAGCAGAGCTCTTCAGTGATTAATCCTACACAAAGATGACAAAGAACACATATATATGTTCCACTTTTTGACCACAAAATAGAATTTCAATTTCTTTAACTAGCTGCTTCCCATGAAAAGAAAAATCTTTTTACTGTCTGCATAATGTAATGCTAGAAAGATTCTGGTTATTTTCCTCCATTCTGACTCAGTATCAAATACTGCAATCTTTCCTTATAACAGTAAGCCTCAATGAGGTCTGAAGCATCGAATGGTACAGGTTTCACAGATAACTGTTTAGTTATGTTTAAACCTCACAAGATATTCTTTTATCCAACACTTTAAACACAAATTCTGCTAGTCAATACTAATTGAAAGAACATTTAGACCTAAAGCAAAATATTCTTACCTGGAGCCCAAGAAAGGGAATAAATAATCCCCTCATTACCAGGAGATGTATAAACAGCTGTTAAAGTATTTGTGTCCCAAACTTTTATTGTGCCATCAAAAGAAGCTGTAGCAAGAAGATCAGGGTTATCAGGTTTGAATTTGCAATCAAAGATGGTCTCAACATGTCCCTTAAATGAAACAAATATTTAATCCATTTTTATTATATTTAATTTCCAGAAGTCCAACTCTACATCAAACTCTAAAATACACTGTATAACCTGTTAGGTCAATTATGAGCTCAAAAAAAAGCTCTATGTTATGGCTCATCAGTCAATATTAAAAGGCATAAAATAGCTTGGACTATGACACTCCTCCCTTTCACACATCATTATCAGAGACAGAACAATTATGCCCTGAAACAACAGAATGATGCAATGCCAGAGACTTGTTGGCATTTTCTGTTGGAACTCAGTTGCTAAAAATTAGAACTAACAAAGAAAAATTAATTTTCTAAAACAAATAATTTTGCTCTTTAGGTGACTGAAAAAATAAAGTTTTGGATGCTGATCATATTCTACAAATTTTCTAGTATTCCATTGAGTTGTCAATGTTTTTAAATGCAGTCTATGATCTACTGCAGTTTAAACTTCAATCTGTTAGAAATTTCACATATCAATTACTTGTTTTCTAAGACACACATTTGTATAATTTAATTCGACACATACATGAGAAACATAATATGTAAGAATTTTTAAAGCTTTACAGGACCAAAACCATTAAAAATGGAATAAGAACACCAACCAGCAGCCTCTATTCAAACATGTATGGGAGTACAGCTGAAAAATTATTCAAGTTTCCCAATGAAAAGTGAATAGGGAAAGAGGAAAAGAAAAAAATCCTCAACAATAACCAAAACTCAAGTGAAGAAGAGGTTCACCTAATACATGATAAATCCAGTTTTAAATTTCTGTATCAAAGAAGAGTTACAAATTTAGTCTTCATCATTTGAAATTGAGTGATCTGATTTGAGTAGAACTTTTATTCTGATTATAGAAAACCCTCCAGATACTACATCTGAGAAGGCCATCAAATTAAAATTTCAGTTAAACAAAACCAAACAAGGCCTTAAATCTTTACTTCTGGATGAAAACAAACTGCCAGAATACTTCCAATACGATTAAGTCTTTTGAAATGAAGAATTACTTTCAACTTCAGAACTGCTTTTTGTTTCCTAAAAATCTAGACTCTCTTTAATGGCACAAACTGTTTTACAGTGCTGGGAAGAGTTTGTTCTCCATTTTTTGCTGTCAGAAGAAACTGTATAAACCAAATAAACTCCCATTCCATAGACAGAGATGGAACGTACCAAATCTCTAAGGAAATCCCACTTTTTGGTTCCCATGTTGTAAAGCCCCACTCCACCATCCATGAAGCAACAGACAGCGTGACCAGGAGGAAGAGAAAATGCTTGGTTTTGGGTTAAACTTGGAGGAGGAACAGTCTCGCTTGTTGAGGATGTATGGTGGCTTTTAGTAGGATACTTTGATGAACATGCTTAACAAAATAAAGCAAAAGATAAAACAGATTTTTTGTCATTCAATATTAAGTAACAATTATAAATAGGGAAATGTTTTGTGTTCCAATGAGATTAAAAAGAAAAATAAATGGAGAATTCCTGTACAAATCATGGATTACTAAAAAAGGATCTTATTAAGTGCTTGATTCCTTACACATTTGTCTAGTCCTCTGGCCCCAGAGGGTACTGAGTTTAATTAAGAACTAGAGAGTCAACACGAACTTAGAGATGACTCAGATACAAGATTGACCAACAAGACTTTCTTAGTTTGCAGCCAATGCAATGAATAACAATCAAAATTATACTTACACTTTTTCTTTGGAGGAGAACTTAGCACATGCAAACCATGGAAACCAGTTTTCTTCAATTTAAAATTATCTATAGGTGTTGTACGTGAAACATTCCAAATACGTAACACACCAACCTGAGAATCTGAGGTTTAAAAGAAAAATTAAAATAGATTTTTATTTATTATGCTCTTTCTACTTTGCACAGTTCAAGGACTGATTTGAGCAAGAATCATCATGGCTAGGCTTCGCGAACGAAGNATGAGCAAGAATGCAACAATGAATTAAACTTACAAACCTAAGATTAATTTTACAAGCAGGCACTGTCATCTCCATGGTAATAAAACTATTAACACCAATAATCATTAACATTAGTTATTTACACTTTAGTAGATAAACCCTATGGAACCGCTCTCATTACAAAATATGCTTGCAGTCTCACTTTACTTATTCATTGATTCAATCTGAGCAGTAACATCTATGGTGTAGAAAAGAGGCAGGAAACAGTTGGTTTATTTATTGGGTTTTTTAAAAATATTCTTCTGAGAAGATCAAGAAAAGCAGGGGATTGACAAGTGACATTCACTAGTAGAATGCATTTTTATTCCTATTCCTAAACCAGCTCTCGTATTTGTTGCTAAAGTCACTTATTTATATACATAACAAATGTATGTATGGCTAGGCTTCGCGAACAAAGCTCCAGAGGGCTCCATCCATGCTCCTCCTCAGCGCCTTTTCCAAGCGCGCTGATAAAAAGAGGCTAGCAGATAGCACCCTCGAGCCTGCACTAGGGATTTCTTTTTAGGTGAGACACAGCATGCACAGAGCTGGACCCACCCTTTAGTCCTAAGGTTCATCTGCCAGGGCCTAGCAAGCTTGGATGCTGACAGCGAGGTCCTTAGGACATAGGTTTTATTAGAGTGTCCTTCTCTTAGCTGGAAGGCCTCACAGGGCTAAAGGAGCTCCATCTGCCTGGGTTTGGAATCAGAGTTGTCCTTCTCCTAGGATGACTGCCAGAAGGCTAATGAGCTCATCCTACCCATCCAAGGATTCTAGGAACATGGGTATCACTCCCCACACTTTCCCGTGGGCAATGAGTTTAATGCTCCCTCTGCTGTTGGCACAGTTATGGCACCAGGGGCCACAGAAGACCCCAAGTGATTTTCAGACTGTGCCTGACATAACAAATACAAAGGAAGTAAAAAACTGCTCAGTGTAGTTTCTGGTTTTTCTACAGTTTGTTTTTTTTTGACAATGCATGTATGCTTTTTTGTAGCAATTAGAAATGTTAAGAAACAGAAAGATCAAATTCAAAGTATCAATTCTGGACACTCAGTACTTTTCTTTCCTGAGTTATACAAAGGTAAAAAATAAAGGCTTACCTCCAGTGATAAACATTCCAGGTGCACTAGAAACCCAGGCTAAACACTGAACAGATCCTGCTGCATTGGGAAAACTAAAAGTTGTGATACAGGACAAAGATTCAGAATCAACTAGTCGAATCCCGTTATGTATATTAGCAACAAGAAGGTAGTCAGTTGACAAAGGGTCCCACTCCAGTGCTGTAACTGGATCCTCTTCATCTGTTCCTTCAAGACACTCTGGTCTTAAGACATGTTTTTGATTTTTAGAACCTTTAAGGGTAAAAGAAAACAGAGTATATCAAAATGAAATTGAGTACATCCTTTCAGTTACAAACGTTCTGCTGGGATTGTGTGTGATTCTTTTATTAGGCTGCTCTACTGTGAGATTAATGAAGCTGGCTTTGTATATTTGACTTTAAGTAGTGCTGGCTCCACCAGATCTGAATTTCTTTTGAACACAGCAGAAAATACAGTTGTCAGGTTTATTAACAGAATTTTACACTCAAGGAAAATATGTTAAATCATACACAATAACCTAACAATTTCCATGAGTAAAGGTGTGCAGCATAGTCCCAAATACAAGTCATTTGACTATAAGTAAATCTGCATACCACAGCAAATACAGGCAAAATAAAGGCAGCATGACCTAGGAAAAAAACCTGTGTGTCAGACAAAAAAGTATTTGTGAGCAATGCCTTTAGATTTTTTCTTCCTCAAAATTATGTTTGCATAATATTTTTGATTTTGAAGCCAGACAAGGCCATTTAGTATATATAATTTGACACCTGCATAAAAGAAATCATATTTCACATAATGACCCATATTATCAAGAATCACAATTTTTAACATTATGGTTTTTTCCCAGTTTTTGTTTTTATGGAGAGCTGGCTCTTAGTTTTGTAAGAGAGTATACAGTCCAAATGAATAATTAACAACACAGATCTGTATTTTTGAAGTTGTGATCTTCCATTAAAAGAAAAAAAAACTAGTTTTTTTACCTCTTTTCTAGAAATAAGGAAACAACATCTTCCATTCATCAGTTTTTAATCTAATTTTCAATTTTGGTAATGAAGAATACAATTAATTTGTCATATTATGATAAATGCCAAGACCTATCTATATTCCTTAACGATTGATGTAGAACAAAGCCTATTCTGATACATGCCAAAAAAAAAATGCTGAAAAGTTTTGTTCACTGGGGAACTTCTGAATATTATTATAACTCTCACTTGATTATTTTCTAGGGAAAATGATATTAATGCACATTATATCTAGGGTAACTTTATAAATCAGTTATCAGAAATAGGGGAAATAACTTAAGACTACACAACAATTTATAGCATAAACTGATTTTTCCATTCCATTTATGTGTCTGTATAAAACAAAGGTGCAGTCATCTCTTGTGAAGCATCAGGAATAACATCAGAAATATCATCAGATAACTGCTTTAAGTTTGCAAAAAATCAAAAGACTAGAGCCTTCAATGAGTGAATCACAGTGAGCTTTCAGGTAATGAACAGCAACTTGTAGGTGTGTCCCATTCTCCTCTACCCCCTATTTTTATTTTTTTTTAAATAGAGGGTCTAGATTCATCAATACACAGATGAAAGTGATATTTCTCAATAGCTAACAATTACAAAAGTCAGATGAATTTTGACTATGAATTGGAAACTAGAAACCCACAGTTGATAAAATAGATAATTTTAACGTGGATAACAAGGGAATCTACTCCCTGTGGCTTCCTGAGTGACAACTTACTGAGTGAACTAAAGAAGGATATATTTTGCATGGCTGTTGGAGCATAGTACTATGTAAAATTAATGCCTTATTTAAAGAATGATTTTCCTCATTAAGTTGTAAATCAGTTTTTACTGGAAGAAAAAAAAGTAGCCAGAAAAAAAACCCCACCAGTCCACCTAATACAGGTATCTGTCTGTATAGAAAACTATTTATGAAAGACAGCTAAATTTTACATTCAAATGAGCAGAACTGCATGCATATACAGCAACAAGAAATATATTTAAAAACAAGTATTTCACCGTATCAGTAGTTTTTACCTGGCTGAAAAATAGATAGGCTTCCATCAGTATGCCCAAATACTACTTTTCCTTTTTTCTTTGGATGCCATCTAAACAGACTGATATCTGACAAGAAACTGTGTGCTTCACCATGTACAGTTACTCCGCTACTAGGTCCTGAAATAGTCCAAATGTACAACGGACCTCTGTGGGACACAAATGCAACTGTATCACCTGCATTCCAGCACCAGCTAAGTGACACAGGAACTCCTGAAAAATACAGGTACACCTTGTAAGAACCAGGACATGAAATTTGATGTTTTACTGCTTGACCCAGTATCAGCAATTGTCATTAAAAGCTTAAGAAATAATTACTATACATGAAAATGATTAGACATTTAGACTGATGCAGGAACATCTTATGGTGCAAAAGTAAACTACACATATCCATATGTAGGAAGTAGATTATTTCACAAAGTATTTTGTATGGCTAGGCTTC
>VWZO01013583.1:16137-68642 GCA_013396975.1 Bucco capensis
GCTAATGAGCTCATCCTACCCATGCAAGGATTCTAGGAACATGGGTATCACTCCCCACACTTTCCCGTGGGCAATGAGTTTAATGCTCCCTCTGCTGTGGGCACAGTTATGGCACCAGGGGCCACAGGAGACCACAAGGGATTTTCAGACTGTGCCTACAAAGTATTTTAATACTACTTTGATTGGCTGTATTTTATGGTACCTATAGTTCATTAGTGCCAAACACACATGAAAGAGGCTAAGCCTGATCATTCATTCACAGTTTCATTCACCATTATGTTTTACTGTAAGCTATTTGCTACTAAGCCGGTAAAATACTTTAAATTGTCTGTTTTTGCAAAACAAAATGAAATTTAATTTTGAGGCAAATAAAACAGAGAAGGGTATTTGTCATAAAACTGGAAAGGTAGCTCTGCAATCAAAGGGAGCTCTTGAAAGCTTCCTTCTGGATATACAACAGTTTTAATTCAGTTGCCTAACACCTAACTGTAGGCATTCTAGTTTAACCTAATAACGTATACCTAAAGGAATAAATGACCATAAGGCAAACTCTTCCATCTAAAAATTCAAAGCTATTATATTCAGACATTTTAATATGGCAGTGGCAAAGAGTAAAAGCAGCATTGATAGGAGGTTTAAACACACTCTTCTAAAAGTAAATTACCTTTAAAAAAGTTTTAAATAACTCTTCTTTCACACATAGTTATTGGCTGAAGTACTTTTCAAACGAGCAATGCATTGAAAGATGTGTCAGTTTTTATAGTAGTGCATAAACTGATAAAATACTTCTTTCAGAATACACCAAATCAGTCTGGGTTTTCTTCCTACTTATTCCTTTTTGCAGAACATGCAAGAAGTGTAAGATTTTCAGACATATCCTAAATGCTCTGGTAAGAACAGACTAGGGGCTCCCAAAATGTCTTACAAGATTCTAAGATAGCGACTGTTCTTGGGTTGTATCTATTTTCCAAGAATGCAAATGTAAGAGTCAAGGACATCTGACAAAGTGATTGTAAAAACAGAAATACAGATACTTGTTTTGACTGAAGGGAATGAATCAGAACTGGGCAGGGAAAAGTGACAGACACTTTTAACCCCCTAGACTTTTATTACAATCTCCAAATCAGCAGTTTCAAATCCCAAGAAAAGGTGCAGGTAGATAAGCATTAAGGTATTTCAACAAAATCTGTTTTTCAAATTCACTGATACTTTAGACTTGAATCTGTTGAAGGCTGCATCTTGTTTTCACTTCTGTAAAGCCATCGTAAATTCTCGAATTGGTTAAGTACTTTAGAAGTAAGAATAATGTCTTTCTTTACTAATTACTAGATGGTTCAGAACAATTTGATCAAACACACCATCATTATTTTCTAAAATGACCTGCAACAATAATATTGTTAAACTTCTAGCCTACCAACTGCTTCGAGTTTATTCTATATCAAGTATTTCTGATACCTATGGATGAAACAGCTGCATGCATCAAATAGATCTCCATGTCTGAAATACCTTTTGTATTGTCCAGCTTGGCCACAACTTTCTGTTCAGTTACATTCCAAATAATCACTAAATAATCTGCACTGGCACTTGCAAACAAGTCAGGATTGTGGGGACACCACGATATGGCTGTGATTGTCTTCTTATGCTCAGACATAATTGCCCTGAGCTTGAATTCATTGTATCGGTGATCCAGCTAAACAAGAAGTAAAATTTATTTTAGAAAGACATATTTCATAAACTTACTTTAACACAATCCTAAAATGCTTTACTTATATGCATGGTAACAATAATTTAGTAATCTGCAAGGAGTTAAGCCTGATAAAAACATGAGAAAGAGTTTGAAATCCTTCTCATTTCTAAAAATCACTTAGTGCAATTTAAAAAAAATAAAATTATCAAATGCCCTAAAGAGAGACAGTACATTTTATTTTAATCTTACTAGTGGTGTATCTCATGAAGTTAAAATAAGTGCATCCTTTATTGCCTTATTTATTTCTCACTCTGAAAATTCCACGTCACATCATTTCTAGTTTTTTATTGAGTGTTGATGTACACTAACTGTGAACTTCAGAAGACCACAGTGCTGAGCAGTTCAGAAATGAAGAAAGTAATAACTTGTTCCAAATCAAAGAAAGATAGGCCACTGAAACCACAACTTTGTACTACTTCAAAAGACTACTTTCACACCACAACTTCAAATAAAACTAGATTTGCTTAATTTCTCTCTCAGAACCCACTCTTCTATCATTGCATTTCATTCAACCCAAGTGCTTGCTGGATTGAGAGTCTGTCTTTTAACAGTAATATTTGACACATGTAACTTCAAATGTAAAGTTTACATCAATCTTTTGCACTACTTGTATCAAGGAGAAAAAACAAATTGTAAGGGGTATTTTGAATGTATAATTGAGCTTTATATAGCTATCTTCTCAGCAGAAATCATACTTCTAAAAGCATTGTGGAAATATTTATTTAAAGAGTTCCACGTGAGATAGACAAAAATGTAACTAGTCTGTTAAATCAAAATAATCTTACCTGATAAACATAAATAGCAAGAGTAGCACAGTAGGCAAATCTGTCCCCACTAGCAGCGCAGACATCCTTGTTCCATGGCTGGCATCCAGCAGCTAGAAGTCCTACTTGTTTAACCTGTGACATTTTAACCTTTAAGACAGAAATTCATTAGAGTACAACAGAATGTTAAGGAACAGAATAATATATTTTTGTTTCCATAAATAACATATAAAAATGTATCTTAAAAGTATAGCTAGCCTTTATTTTTAACAGCAACTCTTGCGTTTATGAGGTACAAATGAATATATCCAAAATAAAGCCAAGCAGATGTTCAGAGGCTTCAGTGCTACACAAAACAGGGATTTTAATACCATTCACAGGAATGCATTTGGGAGGGGGAAAAAAAAACAAACAACAAAAAGGACAGCAAAGGAAAACATGAATAATTCTTGATTTGAGGTTGTTCCTCATCACTTATTTTCCTCTGCAGTCTGGTTCAATAATACCTTCTGTATTACAGTGCTCTCTTCAGCCCTTCATGCCCACAAAGACAGCTGGACTAAATAAACCATATGCTAATACTTTTAAGTAAGTTATACAATGTGTCTAACAATGTCTTCAAACCACTTGCATGGAACAATTATGCATAACTTATTATCAGCATTCTTTTTGGATAAGCTTTCTAAGTGTTCTTAATAATTACTGTTTAACAAAGAGTTGAAGCAAACTGGAAAATAAGAAGCAAAGCTTAGTGTAACAACTTTAGGATAGCTATGCTGTCTGCTTCAACTATTTGATATAAACTATATGGAAGGAGAAATATTTTTCTAAATGACATTAGTATTAAGGCATACAGAAAAAAAACTTTGTACAGGTATGGTAATAGTGATCTATAGTACCCAAGGAAACCTATTGGCCAATATTGACAAAATGCTTATTATTTAAATATAGACAAAATCTCATTTTAATGCATATATACAAGGGATGAAAATGAAAGATATCACCAATTGCAGTCACAGTGCTTATAGGTTCTGACTGAGTTCTAAATGCCTAAAGAAAATGAAACACCCATATTTAACTTCTGAAAATTTTGGTAAAGAAGACTGTACAACAACAGAAGAAAAATGAAGAGAAAAACAGGTTACAAGCTACAGCTCTGCTGCAGACTACTGCTTTAGCTATTATACTTACTTCCTGCGTAGAACTTCAGCAGAAAGTTCTATAAATTGCATCACCTTGCAGATGATTTGCAATCCATCTCATGTTACAAATGACATGAGTCCCACAGAAAGAAGTTTATCTTATTGAAGTATCATCATCAACACAAAGGGACAAAAAAGACTCTAAATTCATGATTTTGCCATTTAGCATTCTTTTACCATTTAGAACAAATTTCATAGGTCCCTTATGTGCAATTGATCAATTTTGCATAGATTCTCTTTTTTACTTTCTTACATAGGATGAAGTTAAATCTATGAGAAAATATTATCTTGAATCTTGTTTAATTTGCAGTGTGATCACAAATAGAATTAATTGTAAAGTTAAGATCTCTTATAGAAAACAGAATTCCACAAATATTTCAGAGTAACAACAGATTTGTCTTGTAGTAATCTCTATAAAAAAATTACTGTTAATATATTGAGTAGATTTTCCTTTTTGCCTTTGTATGAGAGAGAGAAGTTATTCCTGACTACCTGAAATCTAATCTATACGAAAAAACTATTCTAAGCAGCTGAGAATAAAGAATCCAAGCCTAAGTGCTGAAATCTAGAATAAAAAAGATAAAGGCCCTCTACACTGCTTTAACAGTTACCATGATCTCATAAAACAGACTAGTGCTTTGGGTATGGAGATAGTTCCACTACTGTCATCACTATTTCCATGTTTTCCATGCACTTGATTAACAATAGAGGGTTTTATGTAATTTTTTTCATGTCATCATGACACCTGCATGGTTTAGGTTATTTTAATGGTCTCCAAATGTATATGCTACTGATTTGAATTCAGGCTAGATTAATCATGATGAAAACTCACTGTCATCAAAAGGCTATAAAATTATGTCAGTCTAGTTCCAAATGTATGCCTGTAAGCATTACTGGATATGTCATATCCAGTACTGTATTTAAACCTGAAGAACATATTTGCCTTCTCTTCATTCTATATTTACATTAAAGACAAAAGGTAACTTTAATATGTTTTTTGAAGGAATTGACTAATAGAAGCCTCATTCTCAATTTTAAACAATCTTTTTTTTTTTTTATTATGCACTATTTTCCTTTGGGTGTGATATTCATATGAAAATGTCTCCTAAGTAAGATCAAAATTTGTAAGAAAAATGCTGCTTTTCGATATATCTTTATTGCACTGAGCTAATTCATGTTTAAAAAGCATTATTAAACTTTGATTCTTCATATAGGTATTTCCTATTTAAATGTATGTAAAATAATTACATATGCAAAATATTTGGGTATAGTATAAAAAGGAACTTGCATTTTATTTATAAATATTTGCTGTTTTAAACTTGCTAATATTTCCTGCTCCTTGTAATAAGTTATATAGTGTCTTACAAAAAATATTGTAATTAAGAAGTATTTCACTTTGACATTCAGTACAATATTATCCAGAAGAAGTAGTTACAATTACGTGGCATGCTGACTATTATTTTCTTGTAAGGATCATGCATTAAAGCAGTCCCATGCAGATCTTTACAGACATTAGATTTCTGTTGAGCACACTTGCTGTAGAAGGGAGAAAGCAGCATTCATCAGAACAGTCCAAGTAAAATGGCAGAAAACTAGAAATGCATTAACTGAATAAATATATGTATGATTTCACACACATTGCATTTTTATACAATGGAGATTTTTCATACTTTGTTACCAAATATTTTATTTCAAAATAAGGGATGCACAAGCAATTATATTAGAGTCTTTTAAGTATACACTGAAAAAAAAATAAATCTGTGCAAGTAAAAAAAAATATACCACACTGGGAAAGCTACCAGAGGATGCCCACAGTTTCCAAGGAGATGAAAGGATGAGGGAGGACAACAAACCCCTTTCTTTTCAATTGGCACAAGTAGCAACAGTCTATGTCCTTCCTTGTTGATAAATATAGAAAAATTGCATACAAAGATACAACAGATACATAGACATGGCTGTATATCAATAACTAAAGATAAATGCCTAACAATCCCTACCTTAGCATAGGTACAATTTTTTGTAAACCACTTAAGAATTTCCATGTTCATTCCAATACCTTGCTTCCTCCAAAAATGCAAAATCTTGCTCTGGCTGTAGAAGGAAATCACTTTACTTGACAGATGAAGGAACTAAACCTTGATGTTCACAGAATAATGCAGTTACTAAAGGAAGCTGAGAAAAAGCTGAGCACTGTGTCACACCACACACACAGAATAGCAGTGTCAGTAGCCTGGCAACTGCAGCTCCTTAACAGGCACCATTTTAATTTTACCTTTTCCACTGCTTCAGTTACTTACTGTATTTCATTGCTTATTGTATATCCCAACTGTACTAAAACAATATAATAATAGCATATAAAAATATAATAATATAATATACAATATAATAATAGCTTCTTAAATCCATCACTTAGAACCCTTTAATTATCCAAAAGGTGTGGTTGCATGCTATAAGTATTTGTGAATTTATAACCAACAAGAACAATCAGTAACATACACTTATAAGCAATTGTGGTCCAGATGATGTATGACCTGTCCATATGCAGTATAGCATGCACACAAAAGGGAATATGTTCATTTATATGTTCCTGTGTACACAATCCCCTAGTTTCTCAACAGCTATATGCATTAAAGTATTAGTGTCCTCTGCTTCTGTTCATTCTATTGCCACTACCTTCCAATTAAGTTGATATGTTTTCTTATGTAGAAAGCTTGCTGTCACTTCCAAATGTTTGACATATAAAACTGCTGTATCTCAGACTATTGTCCCCAGGTACCAGTATTTTTGTCAGCTTGTCAATGATAATGTAACAATGCAAGTTATTCTTTAGTGATACAAAGGTCATGTCTCTTGAAGGACATTGGGTATATTTACTCATCTTTGTAGGAAAATCCACTGCAGATGAAAATGTGATCTGTGAACCATAGTTTCAAATTCACTACCCTATCCAATGGAACCAGTTTGAAGCACTAGGTAACGGACAAGGAATTTATCCTGTTATAAACATGAAGGTCTTCAAACCTACTAAGAAATCTCTGTACATCTGCAAGACACAGCAGGAAACAGTTTCTTCCTGACTGTGCCTGCCTCAACAGCACTACGTTTCAGGTAATGACATAAGCATGATTAGTACTAGCCTTCTTCCAATGGGGCTGGAAAACACCAAGCACATTATAGCCATATTAAGAAATTAAATTATTATTATTATGTCCAGACTCATGAAATAAAGGATAATTGGAAATATTCTGATACATATGGAGCTTAAAAACCAATAGACAAATTGAATTTACTAAGTCTAAACAGAGCAAAATTCCAAAAAACTTAATGTTTCTGGAAGCAGCATTTAAGAAGTCAGTATATTTTCTAAATTCTATTCTATGTTATCCGTTATGTTAAACTTATTTATATCTTTCACTTTACAACTCTGGGGAATCTCAAAACTAAAAGTAAGCACATCAAAAGATGAGAAGAAAACTTACACTATGAAAACTTTAATAGCATTTATATTGTCAAAGATCAGCTGTCATACATTTTAGTAGCTCCATAGAAAAAAAAAAAGGTTAGAAACAAAGAAATAGATGACAGTGTCATATTCCAGTGGTAATTTCTTAAGAACCAGATACCTCAGTATCAGTTGAGTTATCCCCTTTAAACAAAAGTGCTTTGCATGGAGTACCACAAAATGCTGAAGAATTTTAAGTTCTTGATGTATACAACCAAGCTGCAGTAACTAATGTATGTCTCTAAATAGTCTTAGTGACTGCATATACACTATTTCAAGCAACTGTTTCTGGGCAAAAGATGAGCAAAGTCTATTTTAATCATGATAGTCACAATGTAGAATTATGTAGGTTTATGCACATACTGCTCTAAACAAAAGTTAAGACCTTTATACTTCCCAGCAGCATTTAACCTAGGTAGTCAACTGCCTGTCAGTATCACACTAGTTGCTAGTTAACCACTGAGCAGTACAGACAGAGAGTTGGTGTATACTTTTCTATTAAAATTTGAAAAGTTTTTTCTTACTTTTGTATACAAATCATGCAACACAGACCATCTATGGGTCCTGGAGAATCAGAAGATTAACCAAAAGCAACAAGAGTGCCATGGACAAGGCTGTGAATTTCCACAAGATTCTTCAAAACCAGCAGAAGCGTTGGCTAGACTTCGGCAACCAGCATTTGCAAATTACATCTCCTAACTTACAATAACTTAGCAAGTGTTCAAAATGAGTGCATTCAGTTATCCAGATGCTGACTAGAAAAAGAACATTTATTTAAAAGTTAATTTTAAATGAACAAGCGTTCTACTAGTGTTGACAGCCATATATAAACTAAGAGCCAAATTCCTGCTAGAACTGATTTAACCATAGTATCTCTGATTTCACAAGGGAAGTAGTTGCAGATCTCTTGCTGAAGTTCAGGAAAAGTTTGGATTTGAAATCACAGCCCATGGCTGTATTTAACAAAAACAAACACTTACATAAAATTAAAAACAAATCTATTAATCTAAGATAGCTATCCTGCTTAGAAAATCTAAGGTCAACAATTTAACATTAAAAAGAATCATGGGTTAAATCTTACAAAGGAGAATTTTTGACTGTCTTGACTACACTACCTGTCCAGTTTAACTCTGGGCCTTCCAGCTCAAGAAGGATAGGGAGCTGCTGGAGAGAGTCCAGCACTGGGCCACCAAGATTATTAAAGGAGTGGAACATCTGCCCTAGGAGGACAGGCTGAGAGAGCTGGGTCTCTTCAACCTGGACAAGAGGAGACTGAGAGGAGACCTCATTAATATTTACAAATATGTTAAGGGTAAATGTCAGGAGGAGAGAGCCAGGCTCTGCTCAATGACATCCAATGTTAGGACAAGAGGGAATGGGAGCAAGCTGGACCACAGGAGGTTTAGTATTAACATGAGGAAAAACTTCATTACAGTAAGGGTAGATGGAGCACTGGCCCAGGCAGCCCAGGAGGCTGTGGAGTCTCCTTGTCTGGAGCCATTGCAGAGCTGCCTGGATGCATTCCTGTGTGAGCTGGTCTAGGTGATCCTGCTCTGGCGGAGGGGTTGCACTAGATGATCTTTCTAGGTCCCTTCCAACCCCTAACATTCTATGATTCTATATTGCACAACTTTAACATGATAATCTGAAGAACAATACTAGGATTTGCAACAGAGCATGAAGAAATATTGGTATTTCTAACAGTACATCAACAGCAATGTTAAATTTTATACCCATCAATTCGAGACATCTTACCTAGCAGGAGTAATAAAATCATCATCTATATAGTATTGGTTAGTCATATGGCAACAGAAATCTAGTTTTCAGATACTGTACATGATACAAAGAAATACATGCAATCATGTTTGATCTTATCTGAGACATTTCATCTGAGATGGCATCTAATAGCTAACACAAGACTTTTGCCCTCTTCTTCCAACTAAGATCTACCACAATCATCTTGACATCTCACACCTGATGAGCACCTATTAAAAGATAACTCTACATCTGAAACATTCATATCATAAGCAACACAAAATGAGAAAAATGGAAAATCATTAAAATCTGCTGGTTTTTAATACTTAATGCATTACCAAGTAATAGGCAATATATAATTAAAGCAGCTGATGGCCCTTATGTTTCTTTCAGTAGCATCTCCTGCATTCTGATTCAATAGCTGACAACATACTATCAAAACACGAAATAGAAATTATTGAAATATATGGTTATCTAAAGGAGCCTGATACAGTGAAAGAAATGTGACTTATAGTCACGTCCCAAAATAAATGTATGAGAGCAGCTGTAGATCAAACTTGCCCAAGGCATGCAGTTAATAAACATTAAAAAAAAAATCCAAGATATCCTGCAAGTGTTGCTATAGTAACGACTCCACCTCCTTGAAAAAATGTTAATATAAATACATAACCAATGTACAACTTGGAAATGACCCTAGGTGAATTTAATATCTCCCACATAGTTTTGTTTTACTCAATTACTGCTTATAATTCTTTTAGTTTACTCCATGCATAGTATATTAATTCCTCCTAAAACAATAAAATTAAATGTTTGGTTTCTATCTCATTACTACTTATTAAATTATACAACCTAAAAAAATGCAACTAGGTGGCCACCAAACTTCCAGCATCTTTTAACCAGCTAGCAACATTAATTTTCAACAATCTAATTTTGGATGTGCTTATTTATTTTCAAGACCTCATTAGAACTACTAAAAATCCCTTCTTAGTACCACTGTGGGAGCATTACTTCTGGTGCTAGTAACATAACAAACATCAGCTTTAAGAAGAAAAGTATAAAGGAAGTAAAAGAGAAAAATATTAATGTAAACAATTCTTACTCGTTGTTGTCCTTCATACCAATCATCTTCATCAAACCAGTGGGAAATATAAGTCATCCAAGCCATGACAGAAGGCACAGTTGAAATAAAAAATACAGAACCCGAACACATGTAAATACAATAAGCCCTGTGCTAAAATTTACTCAACACAACAACAAGCTACTCAAAGATAGATCTGAACTCTGTGATATGATTGTATACTAATAAGCTTTACATTCATAACTATATAGTCTGAAATAATTTTAGCAGCAATTTAAATGCTGCATGTGTTGGATTCCGAACTGGAAAACAGAAACCAACACTAAAGCAATTACTAAATTATATATTCTAGTATTTTAAATTAAAGCAGCTTAGTGCTTCAAGCTTGATTTTACAGTGCCTCCAAGCTCTGAAAATGAGGTTCTGAGTCATTCTTATTTGTGTCCTAGAAATTATTTTCCTTTATGTGAAGGCACTGTCTGTAAGAAGTGTGGTTCAGTGCACCAAAAGCTTGTATTGAAATGTAAAAGAGCTTCAGAATCCTGGGGAGGGATGTGTTTGGGTTATGTAGGGAGTGGTTTCAGCTAGAGCAGTGGGAGGGGCCATGATCATTGCAAGTGCCGAATCTCTCCTGTTTAACATTTTTTTAAAAAAGAGGGGAAAAAAAAGGAAGATCTGCTGCATCTCCATTGTTCTCAGCCAGCAGAGCCTGAAAGGCTCAGCTACAGCCACCAGCACTGGCTGGAAAATTTAAAACGCCTAAATGTCACTATTCTGTTGGAATGCATCTGTTTCTTTTCTCTCAGAAGAGTATTTCTTCCTTCTGCAGCTAGTTATCCTTCTCTGCTATGCTTCCAAGTTTCACATCAGATTTCACAATGCATTATATCAATGAAAACGAGGTAAAAAGCAGAATATGCTCACACAATCCAGTACTGCAGCATCACATTTTGTTAGCTGTGCTCTTTATTATTATTATTACATTATCACGTAAGTCTTTCTGACTGCATGGTTAGAACAATTATCAAATCTCAGAGATTATGGACACCTAAAAATCCCCAGAAATCTAGAAACTAGACAAGCTCTGCCTTTGGTTTTATTTATTAATTAGTGCTCTAAGAACCTTCACGTTAAGAATATGAAGCATGTAACGATCCTAAAAAGACCCCCTGTAAAATACAGTGTTTACATCAAAGCTGTGCAATAAGCAATCATATAATAATGACACAGCAAACCTATGTTTCAGTGATCCTATGTCAGACATGGTCAGTTAAGATTTAAGATTTTTCCCCACTCCTCCCAAACTACTAATGACAAAAAATATAAGAAAGGCTTTAAATGGTTGTCCTTTTTATTTTTCCCCTCATTTGCTCTTTCCCAACAAGCTGTATGGATTTATCAGGACAAGATGACATACAGGCTATCTCACAGTGATTAGAATAAGCTGTTAGTAACAAATGTGCAACACCATCATCATCACTAGATTTGCACTGGGATGAGACTTTGCAACAACCTTCCCACAAGAGTACAAGGATGAAAACATAGCTATTTTTAAGACTGAGCTTTATCAGTTTAGGAAGGAGATTAGGCTCTAGCTGCCAACAATAGCAGTGGATTGGACTTGATCAAGTATCTTCCTAAGGATGTTCCATAATTGGACCTTGAAAAATAAATTCAATGAAACTTCACAGTCTTTAAGAAAATAAATTGACATATTTATTTGGATTTTTTCTTAAGAGATGTTAAAGCTGAAATGCCCAAACAGAAAAAAAAAGATTTTTCAACCTGTCAGCAAATTTTTCAACCCCTCAGCAAACAGTTGGTATTTTTTTGTTTCACATTCATAGGTTTTATCTATGTCTAGCTAAGTCATTCCATTCTAACACACTCTTAAGAAACGTGTTAAGATTACAACAAATCTGGATTATAACAGTGCAGATTTCTGTCTGGGATGATAATGAACACATTTTGAAGTAAATATTTAAATACTAATCACTTCTTAAACTATCTTCTGCTGATTTGGAGGTTAAGATATTAGTACTTGTTACTTAATTTATATTTCAGTATATTTCTATGGCAGATATGAGAAACAACTGAAACACTTCCTTAGTATATTTAAATCAACATACAAACAACTTTCCTTGGCAGAAAAAACATTAAAAAAAAAATTAAAAAAATCAGTATCTCAAACACAAACAAATCTATAGGGAAGGTAACTTGAAAGTAGGGGGAAAATAATGAAAAAAGAAGGAATAATTCTCTCTAGCTGTGAGGCTCAAGGAAATACTTAAAATCCCTCAGATTTTGGTCATGTCCCTGTGCAATTAATCATGTATTTGTTAATGGATTTGGTGAGCTAAGAGAGGAGAAATAGCCAAAGTACAGATGACATCCAGCTGTGTATCATCTTGCATAAACTGTACCCTCTCACATATCTGCTAATACTAATTTTCCAAGTTTGGAAAACTAGCTGTAACTGGATATAGGGAAGAAAAGAGTTTATTTTATTAGAAAAACAGATCAAATCTTAAAAAGTTAGTCTCCAAGATAATGTTCTAAACCATGGAGGGCTTCTGTCCTAAGGACTTCTACACAGCAGTCAATTTATCAGTTCTCTTCAGACACTCCAGGGGCCAAAAGCAAAAAGAAACAAAGAAAAAAACCCTAACACCACAACCATTTCCAAAAAAGATACCTCTTTAACTTCAACAAGATTGCACTCCGTTCTCTGGAGTTCTCACAAAATTTTTAAAGGAGACACAAAAGCAGAAAGCTCTACGTTCCTAACATAGAAAAGATTTAAACACTAGATTTAGCAAGACATGCAACAGACTTCATGCCCATGGTATTTTGAAAGACTAAGTTCATGGCAATCAGAAATATATTCTTGAAACAATCAGTTCTGGGGCTTGAAAAGGAAATTTCCCAGTATTTACCTGTATCATGCAGTGCTTAAGCCAATTATTAGGAACACTATAGTCTTTATTGATTTTAAAATCAAAGATCATGATCTTCGTTACATCATTCCAAATAATTAAAAAGTTTTCATTCAGACTTTGATTTCACACCTGCCATTTTCAAAACAGTTTCCCAAATTGATGGGTAACCATTTCTACACAAAGCAATAAAAGCAATATCTCTTAAGATATCAGAGGTATTTAAGAAAAAAAACTTTCTTCATTTGCGGAGTCTGTTGTCTTAAATTTGTTTTCATAAGGTTTTCTAGCTTAGCCTGTAGTTTGCTTTTGTACTTGAATAACGGTTGTTGTTTTTTTTCTCTAAGCTCTGCCCTCCCCCACTGTCCCAGCTGGGGAAAGCATTATGAGTACAAACAAGCCCAAAGCTCTCCCTCCCCACCGAGGGCAAGCATTTTCCACGCAGTTTGCTGCTTCTAAAGATTGCTGCCTCCGTGTTTACTCGATTTCATGTTTCCACACAAGCACGTTTGTACAGTGACAAGAAAACAGTACACAAGTCCCCAAATCAGCGCAAATCCCCAACAATATCATCGGCCCGCTCATAGACACTTCGGACAAACGTCCTAAGCTCCCAAAGCTCCCCTGGGCCTTACCCGTCCACAGGCCGCAGGGGGGCGCAGCCCGACCAAGCCCCACAGAATCGCCACCCGCAAGACAGCTGGGCCCGCACCGGGCTCACCCGCCCGAGATAGGCCGTCCCCCCGCTACAAAGCACACCTCTTGCCCGGCTCAGCTCGGCTGCCGAGAGCGGAGCCCCCTCCCCAGCGGCGGCCGCCAGCTCTCACCTGTCCGCCCGCACCGCCGACACCGCGTCTGCCACGGCCGCCGCGAAACCAACCCGGTCTCCCGGGCAACCCGGCGGGCCCGCCCCCGCCTTGCGCCCATTGGTGGATGACGCTGGCGGACGGAAGCGGGGACCGTGTTCCACGGTGTGGGGGCAGCTGGTATGGCGCTTACCTGAGCGCCCCCGGGCGGGAACTGCTCTGCGACTACCTGAGGAGCCTCGCCCTCCTGAGGCGCCGCGCCCCGGGAGGCGCCGCAGCCATTAACAGCATTGTCGGCGTGCGCTGGGAGATGCTGAGGGGCCAAGCCTTTACCCCAGCTACGGTCTTCTGTGCGACTTCCCGCCGCGACGGCAGCTGGCAGAAGGGAGTTTTTGCAGAGCTAGCAAGACGCCTTCTTGTAAAAAACGTGGGTAGAACCCTCCCTAAATCTTCGCTCGCGAAGGCTAGCCATGAAAAAGCAGGCCGCCTTCTGTGTTGCCGTGAGGGGAGCAGAAACCAGTGTCAGGAAGGAAGAGCAGATTTTACACAGTCTGAGGATCTCCAGGGAGTGCTGAAGTCCATACCCCAGATAAGCTGTTCAGCTAAGCACTCTTAAGATGATGTGAATGTTGAGGCATTAGCTATAGCTGTGCCTGGTTCGTACAGACCATTGCTCCATGCTGAGGGATTGAACAGAACTGCAGACTGCCATGTTGCACACTGACTGACACCGTCAAATACAGGTTACAAAACGTGTTCGGCTGGATCCAGCTGCACCAGCCTGGAGACAATGGATACATATGAGGGCTGTTAATCCACAGATATTCACTGCACAACATCTGCTTGGGTTTCTCTTCTAATTTTTCCCTCCTCCATTTTTTTGGTGCAGCTGGATGGTGATTTGCAGCATGGAACTTAGTGGTTTACTTAACTGTTTTCTCTTGAATTATTTTTCAGACAGAACAATATCCTGATTAAACTCACTACATCACCCCACTACTGCAATGTAAATAGTGGGGAGGTAGCCCATGAGATTCACTTCAAATCTGAGGCACTTACACTGAAGCACTGGGCCAGTAGGTGTATTATCTGCATTACCATTAATTTCTCACAGGAGACCCACAAGACATTCAACAGTCTCTCACAGAGTAGCTCAGTTTACTAGAGACTGGGTATTTAGGGTAAAATGAATTGTTTGCTAAAATCTGTTGACTGTATTGATTAGATCTTGGTTATTGACTATAACAGAAATTTTAAACACCTAAATTTAAGCCATTTGAATCCCTGCCCCAGGATGCTACTGGCAACATACTTTTAGACCATCACATCACAGAGCTGCTGGCCAGATAACACTGAACCTGAGAAGACACAGGGTTGGGCTGTGCTATGCTGCGCATCCCACCTGACTGTCAGAGGCCTGTACTTGCACTTTTCCTGTGGCTCCAGAATAAACTCTGCCAGCTCATTGTAACAGAGGAGTCTGTGAGGCTGCTCCCACTTGGTACCAGTGACAGTGACTGCACCACCTGACTGGCCTTGCCTTTACCTAAAAGTGCAGCAGGAAGTTCTCCTGTGAATATCATTCCTGTTTGTCAGTAGGAATGATGAATAGAGCTGTTTTCTTGTAAGAATATCCTACAGCAGCTAAAAAGACCAACACTGGGTAACACTTTCTACAGGCAGGATCTGCACAGTGTGCTGCACGACAATCAGAGACCCAGTTGATGATCCCAGCCTCTAAAGGGAGGTAGGATTATCTGTACTATTCTCTCTTTCTTTATACTATTAGTAAGAAGTAAGAGCATTTTAAATGATACTTCACAGAGTCAGAGTGCCTTTCTAGCTGGGATCATGATGGACCATGACCTCCTGATGCAAAACACCTCCTTTTCTAATTTTTTTTCTTTATTTTCAGAAATACTGGTAGGAATTCTAATCTACTGCAAAAAATTAACTTCAGAGGCATATTGATGCTAGTTAAACCAAGTATTTTATAATAAAAAAAGTGTTGAGGCTGATTTTGTTCCCTTCTTCAGGTGTTGTAAAGCTCCACTTGACTTGGCAGAATTCCTTCAAGGCGGAAAAAGCAAAGTGCTGCCAAATGTAATTATTTGTTACTCCTTTTAGTATTGACCAGAATAGATAAATTTTGTAGACCAAAATAGAGATTCACTGAAAGCATGATACTTTTAAACATCTGTATAGGAATGAGCTCTTTCAAACAGTGTAAGAAGTCTTTGTTAAAGGCAGTACTTAGTGATATCATGATATGTGCTCAGGTCATATAGCAGTACTTCATGTCCATATATGGGTCTCTAAAAGCAAGGCCTATGACTGAACTATTGAAATTCTGTTTGAAATCATTATCCCCTTGTTATAATGTTTTCTGCAGCTTGCATAATTAAATAGTGAATGCAAAACTCTAAGATGATAAGCCCTAGAACTAATATTTTTAACTCTCATGAATTTTACAAAATGTGTACTCAGTGGACCTATTGATTTACAAGTAAAGCTTGCTGCTTGTGTCATCTCCTTCACAGCCTTCTTCAGAGAGATAAGGAGAGAGAGGTTATAAACTGTCCTATCATTCAATCAGACTAATGATATCACTTACTTTACTGGTAACAAACACATTTTCTTTCAAATAGTTTGTTTTGTACACTTCTAGTTAGACTTGAAGCAGTTATTCTCACCTTACATTTAGAATTAAATTAAATCCTGTGAAATAGGTTTATTTCTTTATTCTGAATATCTTGGCACTAATTTGAACTAATATATAAAGATATCATAAAAACATTTGTGTTGAGTCAAAAGATAAGTGTTATGATTTGCTTATGTTTTATAACAACTAGGAACTCAATTTTTTTTTTTTTAGTTTTAGATAACTGCAAAAACCAGGAGTAATTTCAAGTCTTTAATTATATACAACCTTTCTACTCATTCTCAGTAGCTCTTTGCCAGCAGAAAGGAGGAAGATTACATTGCCAGCTCTAGTACAACAATTTTGTGTTGGTTTAAATTTGTCCTTACTCTTGCTGCAAATTCTTAACACTTATAATGAATTTTGGTAACACCAACCTGGGATCACAAGAAAACAAAGCTCAAGATGCCATAGAAGAGGATGACATGTTACAGGCCAGCGTGAGGTGTAGTAATGCTTGAGGAGGTGAAGCAAGTCCCATTAGTACTGTAAACAGCTTGAAGGGAAAGAGTCTGAAAGGCAACAGTAGGATTTTTTTAAAGTCAGTTGATGATTCATAAAATATAATGCAATATTGAAGAAGGGTCAAACCCATTTTTATGTCTGTTACGTTTGTTAAATAATGACATTTATGTGCTTGTGTTGTCTAAATGAGTAATGTACTTTTCAACAAAATAGCTTATTTTACCTTTCGTAATGTTCAACATTTCATAATCCAGTGTCAGTGGATACTTTGTTACTTTCAACAAAACCTAAATCTTGTACTTATTCTATACTAGATGATTTATCAACTCTGAGATTATTATCATGTCCTCTTTGCTGCATAAGCGAAGCTTAAGAGGCAACTTACGACACCATTTTACTTTTCCTATTTCTCTGGAAGTAGTTAAGGATTTTTCTTTTAATATCTTTCTCTCTTTTACTCTTTCCCCTGCTTTTTTCTTTCCTGTCTTTTCCGTCTTACTCTGTGCTCTTTTTACCTGTAGCTCTGGATGAAGGCAAGCCAAGCGAGTTTTCCTGTCTGAAAACGTTGCAGCTTTCAGAACCACTCATCTCTAGTAACAGGTTCAAAGCTTTTGCCTTGTTGGTGAGAGACCACATCTTCTGAACTTACAAGCTGTGCCTTTTGAGTCTGACTGTTTCATTCCACATTACTGAGTAATGTAGCAAATAACAGGTTTGACTATGTGGGCGAGGATGTACTTTTTTAGGAAGGAAGTTGCAGCGAGGTGTGGGTTAGTCTCTCTTCTCCTGGATTACCAGTGAGAGGACAAGAGGAAATGGCCTCAAGTTGTACAAGGGGAGGTTTAGATTGGATGTTAGGAAAAATTTCTTCACTGAAAGAGTTGTTATGTGTTGGAACAGACTACCCAGGAAGTGATGGAGCCACTGTCCCTGGAGGTGTTTAGAAAACATATAGAGTGGGCATAGTGGTGATAGGCAGATGGTTGGACTTGATGATCTTAGCAGCCTCTTCCAACCTTAATGATTCTGCGATTCTGTGAGAATCTTGAAGATCCTGACTCTGACTTGGTGTTTGCAGAGGAATCATTGCACCAATGAGAACTGTGGCCCTGTTTTGGAGTTTTCATCTATATGCTTTCTGCCTTTAAAGAAAAAACAATTATTTTTTTTTTTATAAGCTGCTTATATTACCTGCATGGCAGGATGCTATGGTTTTCTGAGCAATGGTACTTGGTCCAGTAAAAGAGAAGAGTAGTAGTATTTAGGGTAAAAACTTGTTGAAATATTTGCTCTTTATGGAAGTTAGTGGATAGGAGCTGCCTCTAGGCTGTGTTTGCTGTGGTCAAAAGCCATCCCTGCAAACACACGAGCGTGCAAATAAATGCTGTTCTCTACTGTCTGTCCCTCTCACGTTTTGAGACTCCTCCACATATGCAGTGAACTCAGAGTGCTGCCTGGGGAGCCCTGCTCTGAGACACCACAGATTTTGGGATCCTGCAGAGCAGCCAGGAAGCGTGAACAACAGCTTCATGGCAAACACCCGCTGGACAAGAACTGGCGGATCAATGTGCAGTTCCAAAGAGCCACACTCATTACTAATACAACCCTTCTGTATGTTCTCTGCAACAGCAGACGTCACATTTTGAGGAGCTCATAAAGACACATAAAGCATGTCCAGGCCGCCCCTCCGGATTCCCGGGAGGCATCCCGCCTCCCCAGCGGTGCGGCCCAGCAGGGGGCGGTGCGCTCCCGCGGGAGGGAGGATGCTCCGGGGCTGGGTTTGTCAGCCCTTGTATAAACCCTTTCCCGTTGCTTTCTATCTCCTTTGACTTGTAACTCTTCGCTGAGAATTCTTAAAGGCCAAAGCGCAGTTTTTAACTAGAGGGCTTTTAAAAACAGTGGAATAGGATGAAAGTGAGAACATGATCTGGAATAATTTTGTCTCATCATCCTGGTTTTCCTTTACTGTATTTAATGTTGGCTTTCCCTTTATATTGAACAGTTACCTCTGTTCAATATAAAAAAAAACAATAACCACGTCATCTGTTTTTAAGGTGAGTGGAAGTCCCTTTTTTTGAGGAGGGAGTGAAGTCAGGTTGATCATGTGTTTTTCCCAGCAGGATGTGCTGAATGTGGGTGCATCTGCCTGCCTGCAGGTAGAGAACCCAAGGATGAGTTAAGGTCTGATAGAGAGCAGCATATCATGGAGGAGGACACAGAAGACAATGCAGTTCCCAACCTTGGACAGGAATTTCTTGAAGTCAAAATCGTCAATCTTGATTCAAGTCACTGTTCCATCACAAAAGTAGTGCAGTTTGTATTGAAGCCAAGGTTTATCAAGCTAGTGCTAGGCAAATAAGGACAATATAAGGCGAGAAGCAGGAAGGCATGAGTGGTAGGAGCATTGTGATGGCTGATGTTGTTTTATGGAACTGCACCCAGGAAAATACAATATCTCTTTCAGCATGTCTGACATGAGGAAGCACTTCCTCATGCAGAGGGTGATTGGGCACTGGAATGGACTGCCCAGGGAGGTGGTGGAGTCACCATCCCTGGAGGTGTTTAAGAGATTGGACGTGGGACTTAGTGACATGGTTTAGCTGATGATGTATTGTTGGGTTATAGGCTGGACTTGGTGATCATGGGGGTCTTTTCCATCCTTGGTGATTCTGTGAAAAGAAAAGAAATTGTGCCCAAGCCTTTTTCAATAGCCTTCCTGACAGGTCTTCATTAATTGCAAGAGGTTGTATTAAAACTGAAGGTACTTCTATTAAATCACTAGCAGAATTGACTTATAGCTTTCTTAAAAACTGGGGAAGCTAAATCAAATAACCTGGGAACTATATGCATAATCTATCTGCTTAGAGGTAGAGAACCAAATAATACTTTTCAACAGTGGACAGAGGGAAGAGAAGGGAGAAGGTTGGGGAGAGGAGAGCAAAAAGAGTATACCACATTACTTTGATGGCTCAACACATTCATCCTTCTTCCAGTTGGCTCCAGTACAGAATTCAAAGGTTCTAGCACTTAACACAGTTTAGAGTGACATGTAGGAATCTTCAAAGGATTTGTGAATGATCCTGAGGGATGTGTTCTGGCCGCTGGTTGTTTTTGCAAGTTGTTCTCCATTAACTTCTGCTTTGCAAGAGGGGAAAAATGTCTAGAGGGATCAACATAAAATCAATGTTGCGGGAGATTCCCTGTATAGTGTTCTGCCTGATCAGGTTTTGCTGATCTTTATCCAGAACTTGTTTTACTGGGTTGGCAAACTGAAGCATTGTGCTAAGGTGTCTACTGACCTGCAGTACCACTTGGTTATCCAAGTACTCCAGATATTGTGAAATGGGATATTGTCTATTAGAAGACCTTATCAAGGTCCTTATTACATCCTTCTGTTCAGTTTTCCTTATTACCCAGCAAGTCTTTTGAAGAACCTCAGATTCTCAGTCAGACCTTCTGAAAACCTCAAGGAGGGTCTGCTTTTTTCCCTTTGTCTTCAAGTCAGTGCACCAATACACAGATACAGGCTTAGGAAGCTTTCATGGTATCATGCTTGGCATGAAAAGGTAGGGAAATGTATGAGGGAAGTGTAGGAAATCTTTATTCTAGGGACTTTAGCTGTGCTACAGCATGAGGTTGTGATGCAGACTGTGATCTGGTAATCAACTGCGTAAAAACAGAGCCTTCTGATAAATGAGTGATGATTGCTTATAATGTTACAACCTTGTTTTCCAATCAAGGTATTGCTGATTTCAGTTTGTCTTGGAAATGCTGTATTATAAACTGGAACTTATGAACTGTGGTCTGGTATCTTATTGAGGAGTAGCTCCCACAATTGCACAGGGAAACAGAATCAAAAATTTCTGTCCCCATCAGTCAGAGCCCTAAATCTCCACTCCTCTAAAGAAAAGTACATAGCCTAGTGGTTCTGTCTGTTGTGAAATCCTTTCCTTGTAATGAAGGAAAAGCAAATATGTTACAGATGTCGTATCCGGGGTTTTTCTGGTTTCAAGTGCAATCTGCTTGTATTGTATTTTCTGATTCTCAAACCAGAATCTTATGAACAGATCTTTATCATGTAGATCTGTTTGTGCTACTGCCAGCCAGCATGCACTGAAAATTGCAAAATGCCAGTATGTACTCTGTATTTATGTCATAGAAACTAATCTAAAAATGTATAAGTGATTTATGCAGTGCTTTTAACTTGAACATAGTTCCATTAATTTGTGATTGCTTCCATTATCAATCATCAAGCTATGCATATAGGATGATAATCCTGTGAAGCACAGATTTTTAAGTTGCCACCTATATATTACTTTTCCTTTATTTAGTAATTTGTTTGCACATAGAGCTGTTCTTAGTAAAAGCAGGCTCATACAAATATTACTGGTGATACTGGCTATTGTAGCCCAGAACTGTCTATAAGTAAATAGTGACTGATAGTAGGTGTTGGTGGCATCACACCAACTCACTTGGATTATTGCCAAGAGAAATATTTATTTAGTCTTGGTAGATAATTGTTTCTGTCTTTCTAAGCATATGAAGCAGTCCAGCAATTGCTTCAGATGTTGTTGAGGTGGGTAGGCAGTACTTCAACAAGGTTGCAGTGCATGGGAGGGAACATGTTGGAGATGGCCAATTCCAAAATATTGCTTGTGAAATGTGCCACATTTTGGTGATCTTTTTTAAAAAGAGAAATGCTCTCGAGTGTGACCAAAAAAAGCCCAACCACCACTACCAAAAAAAAAACCTCAAAAAAAATCCCAAACACCACAACCCTCCTGTGATATCTTTTTTTTTTTTTTGAGTAATTTTGGCCTTTGGTGATAACCCTGCTGCCAATAGTTAAACTGGTCAGAGCATTGTCAGATATGCTCTAACATTGTATGAGAAGGCTAGTGCAATCAAGATATCAATGTGGGGAAAGAGAGGATGATGATAGCATGAATGATTGAAGGGACTGATACTGCTGTAAGAAAAAATAGTGACTATTTCGCTCTTGACTTTTGTGTTTAGGAATTCTCACTTATATTAACAGATCAGGTAAAATTTCACAGGCATCCTAGATAGACCTGATTTCTTTATCCTGCATGCAAATTCCTTTTACCAAAGCTTTTTTGTTTCCTTTTCTCCTCAAAACCACTTAAATTCATTGGCAACATCCCCGTACTCTGAGAGGTAAAAGTTTTCAACTGACTTCTAAAACTATAATCATTCCAGTAACATAGTAAAGATATTAATAGGAGATTGTTCCTCATCTTTCAGTGTATAAGTTCTATAGTTTGTGAGAAACCTGTTTGTCTGTCTGAAGGTACTGATATTAAATATAATTTCTGAAATGTTTATTCATCATTTGCCACAGCCCAGAAATTGGCATATATTTGGACTAGGTTCACTTCCACAGTCTTCTTCTGAGAAAAGTGTGTTTTCTGAACAGTTCACTTACATTAATGGCCTAATAATGTACCAAATATTGGCACAGAGTGTATAAATTGTCCCTTTGTGAAGACAGGTACAACTTGTGAATCTGTAATACCGCTAGTATTTTTCCATTTTAAGATTTAAAAATCTTAAAGCACTGTCTTAGGTCCTCTGGTCACTAGTTTCCCAGACTTAATGTGCCTGGGAGAGTTTGAGGGAGAAAAATGCTATGTTAAAGGAAGACTGAGTTAGAGTCCATGTAAGCCAACTGAGGCTGCTGGATATGCATCCAGTGTTGCTCTTACTGTGAAGGGGCTTTTCCTCATCATTTTAAAAAACTTGTGGTCATTATGAGAAGTCTCCAGTGACTGGAGAAAGGTGAATAACATCCCCACTTTCAAGAGGGAAAAGAAAGATGTCCAGGGAAATGTACACAGGACACTCTGCTCTCAATGCCTGGGAAGATTATAGAATAAATCTTCCTGGAAACCATTGCAAGGCACAGGAAGGTAAATGAGGTGGCTGAGAACAGCCAGTGTGGCTTTACCAAGGACGAATCATGCCTTACTAACTTGATTACATTCTGTAATCATTGATATCTTGAATGCCTTACTAACTTGATTACAGCTGGCTCTGTGGACAAGGGGAGAACAGGTAAATGGTGATGTTTACCTTAGCTTAATCAAGTATTTTCACAGAATCACAGAATCACTGAGGCTGGAAAAGACCTCCGAGATCACCAAGTCCAGCCTATATTGACATATTTTCTTAGAGCATTATGTACTGGTGGCCTCAATGTGGGTAAGACAGCACAGTATCCCAGTATGTTAGGGGTTGGAAGGGACCTAGAAAGATCATCTAGTCCAACCCCCCTGCCAGAGCAGGATTGGGATCACCTAGACAAGATCACACAGGAATGTGTCCAGGTGGGTCTTGAATGTCTCCAGAGAAGGAGACTCAACAGCTCTCCTGGGCAGCCTGGTCCAGTGATCCATCACCCTCCCTGTAAAGTTTTTCCTCATGTTAATACTAAACCTTGTATGTCTCAAAGAGCAAAGGTGAACAGCTTGAAGTCTAAATAGTGGCTGGTTATAAGTGATGCACTTTAGAGGCTGATATTGATGCAAATATTTCTTAACATTTTCATGATTGACCTGGATGATGGGATGGAAAGTGTCTTGTGCTTTTAAATGACAGTGAAATGGTTGAGGGAAGGAGGCAAGGCTATACATGGGGCTAGCAATCAAAAGGACCTCGACTAGTTGTAGGGTTGGACCAAAACCTACTTGGTGAAAATTGATAAGAACAGACAAAGCCCTGCAGCTACACTGGCAGAACTCATGCAACAACATAAGCTGATGAGTGCCTGGCCATGAAACAGTTCTTTAGTAAAGGATCCGAGGGGAATGAGAAATGATGTGAATCAACTCGGTGTGATGAAAACTATCTGCTAGCTTGGTGGTCACAGTACGTGTAGCCAGCATAGAAAGGGAGGGGATTCTTACCTCTCATTCAACACTTGAGATTGCATCAGGTGAGTACTATGTGGAGATATGTCCATCCTTTCCCTACAGCCATAAGGATTGCTAAACTGGAATACGTTCAGCAGATGGCTATCAGAATCATTAAAGGGATGGAATACCGTGCAGATTTTCCACTCTTGAAACCACAGAGTTCTCATTTTATAAAGGGATAATTTTATACACTAAAAACTGTATACTTTTAACATCTAAGATTGTGTGGGCTGAGAAGTTCTGATGTGAAAACACAACCTGCTACCTTTGCTAGAAAGCAGTTTGTAAGGACTACTGTTCATTCTAGACATATAAAGGTTAAGAAAAATAAAGTCTACCCTTAGTATTCTAATTTACATTACCAAAAAAGATTAAAAATAAACAGATTAGAGGAATTTTATGATTGGTTTATTCAACATTCTCCTTTTACATTTATTCTAGTCAGCTTTGGTTTCCATAGCTACTAGTTTAATCATGATGCACAGAGCTATTTCTAATTACAGTATATGCCAGCATAAAATTAATTGAGTATCTTGAGTAACAAACAGCTTGCACCTTGTTCTTTGGCATTTTATTACCACAAATCCTGAAGTAGCACATTAACACATCATATTTAATCTGTTCAGTTTTATTAAAAAGACAATAAATCTTTAAATATACACTTGTTTAGATCTGTGTCAAGGGAGACACATTAAAGAAGGTATGTGTCATTACCAAGGTTGAGGCATTTATTTCAAATTATACAGCACTTGTAAATTGTGGCGGTTGAAGGTGTGCTCCCCCTTAGTCCTCCTCCCCGTGGTCCCCGAGATGCCCGAAAAGAGCCACACAGAGACCCCAGGAGAGGAATGAGAGAGAGAGAGTTTATTTCTCACACAGTCTTTTTATAAGCTCCTCTCCCCAAGCAGTACAATGCTATCAAACACCTGCTAAAGGGAGTACCACACTGTCCCGTTATAATCCGTGAGCTCAGCTAAACTAACAAAGGCCTTGTAACTACTCCCTTGTATCTCAGGCTAGCTGGATAGCACATAACCTTGAAGAAACTATCTTCTGTGCATCTAATCTAACATTTTGCAGCTGTGTGAAACTGGGGTTCTTTGTTCTTGCTGTTCTGCTTCAAGCCAATTCTCCAAACTCAGCAACTCTTCCCATGAAGTTAGACATTTCTTCATCTTCCTTTCTGTCTCTGAATTCTTTTATGGCTGTCTGTTCCATTCTAATCCATGGTTCCCCACAGTAAATAACCAGTGGCTATTATAGAAAAGAGTTGTTCTACTGAACATCCAAAATAATCCAGTTTTGTTCTCTATTTTTATCAATAAGGAGTCTCCACAACATCTTTAAATTCTCCTTGGGCAAGTATATGGTTTTTCTTACAAAATAAAGGGAATGGATGAGATCTATCTTCTGTCCTGAAGAAACTTGCAATATGCAGGACTTGGGTTCTACAACTGAGTGCAGTTGAAGCAGACATATAGTTCAGTGAGGAGTTATTCAAGGGCAGTGATTGCAGGAGAGGTCACAAATGAAAAAAGGCTGAATTTTCCAGGAAGTGCTAAACATAAGCAGTAGAGAAGCTAGTGGAAGCTACTGATTAGTGTCAAAAACCATGCTAAGACTTGTTGATACTTAGTTTCTAAATGAAACAGACATTTGTTTTATTATTTTACCTTATTAGTGTATAATCTTCTCTTATGTCAAATAATATTTATATTTTATTTCTTTATTCAACTGTCTTCCACCTCCAAAGCCCCAGGGCTATACTAAACACATTATCTTCCCAACTATGTTTCTGCAGAGTAAAGTAGAAAGAACAGAATTGAAACATTTTGCATTGTGATTGTTGTCTGACAGTAATAGCATGCTGTTAATAATCTGTGTTGTGAGGAATCCAAAATAGTCTTTACTGAAATGTTTAGGATTAAGGTAGGGATTTGTAGATTTGTAGAGATTTGAACTGGAGTTAAAATTTAAGTTTTGTTGAAATACAGAGTTTTGACATATGGATAAGCAAAACTATTTTATGACTTATACATATATAGGTCATCCACTTACCAAACCTGGAGAGAAGTGTGAAATACAGACTCCCTGTTTGCTATGTGTTGAAAGCTCTGGCCATTTCATTCACTCACTTAAACAGTGAAGTAGTCCTTGTCATTGTGGCAAGGCTTGGCGAACGAAGCTCCAGGGAGGGCTCCATCCACGCTCCTCCTCAGCGCCTTTTCCAAGCGCTGATAAAAAGAGGATAGCCGATAGCACCCTCGAGCCTGCACTAGGGATTTTTTTTAGGTGAGACACAGCATGTGCAGAGCTGGACCCACCCTTTAGTCCTAAGGTTCATCTGCCAGGGCCTAGCAAGCTTGGATGCTGGCAGCCAAGTCCATCTTTTTATACAATGTATATTATATGATCGCAATTCTTAAAAAACTTTGCCAGCCTTACTGATTCAATCACTTGTGAATTAGTTTTCACAATATCAAAAGATGTTGTGCTCATTGTAAGAATAATTATTGTCTCACTTGTCACTTGGAAAACTATTTGCAGACTGGGTTATGTTAAATCTGTCTTGCTTCATCTTTAGTTTTCATCTCTAAACTTTCTAAGATTTCTTATGCTGAAATCTACCTGCATGGAATAACTGGTCTACTAGACCTTAAATATATTTTGCATTTTGAAATGCATACTTTTTTTTAGGGTCCTTATTTCAGGTATTACATTACAACAAATTAGAATATGCTTTTAACTGAAAAATGTAAAACTGTTTTACTTTCTCATCTGTAAAGTATTCCTTAAGATGGTGAAATATTAATGGGCTAAAAACATAGTTCTTTGAGCATTGCATAAAAAAAAAAAAATCTGTTTCACCAGTATTGGTAGAGTTACTAATCTAAATTGACCTGGCAATAGAAGAACCAAAGTTAAAAGAAACAAAACCAATAACTCAAACAAAAAAACAACCCCCCAAACAAAACAAGTAAGTTTGCTAAGTTCAATGCAGAATGCTTGGCATGCTTCTTTTTATGCTCTCTCAGCTGTTGGGCCCATTATTTTACTATGAAAAAATGTTGTAACAAATTAATCAATAGAAGCTGGCATATAGCACAGCACATTCAAACAAAACCCAGTGTAAAATCTGCCACAATTCTTATATTCTTATATATTCCCATGAACAGTGTCCTAGAAGTTCAATAGTCATATAATGGTTTCAAAAACAATGGGGCTGTACTAGTATAACCTAATCACTTGCTTCTTTCATTAGAATTAACTGTGAAATTCCTTGTGGAATTTCAAAATGTGTTATAGACTCTTGCTTCCTAGTGCATCGATATTTTCAAATAGATTGGCATCTTATTTGAGCAGAGTGGTTGTTCATCATTTATTATTGGCAGATGGAAGTGATATGTCATTGTTATAGTTTGTAGTCAACTCAAGCCTTGTTCTGTCCTGATTCTACAATCCTTATATATATATATCTATATACTCACATATAGGTATAGTAGAGAACTGCTTACATGAATTTTGAAAAAATATGTTGACAATTTACTCTTTTATTTCACTGTCTAAATGATCTGTTAGCTGTCCTAATATGTTTGAATGACTAAACAATTGCTAAATTCTCTGGTGAACTGAGGAGGGAGAAAAAAGACTGCAGAAGAGACACAAACTGGTGGACGATATGAGAATATATTTTGGTATTTTTCCTTGTGTTTAATAATAAAGGAAGTGTGAACTGAGTTAACAAACTTCAAGAATATCAGCCAGTTCAGAGTTAAAATAACATGAATTGTTTTAAAGGTAACTGAATCCAATGAACTTTGCTAGATGCAAGGTGTCAGCTTCTCTCTTTTTCCAGACAGTAGAATACTGCTAATTAGTAGCAGCCATGCTAATTCCTAGTGGGCATATACACACAAACACACATATTACAGGCACATCCAGCCTTTGAGGGCACCTGCATAAACATACACAGTGCTCATAAACATGAATGAAACAAGCCAGACAAGCACACTAACCAGTAGCTTGGTTTCATGTGTCAGGTCTGTTTTATTCCCTGACTCCTCTACATTTTGCTAGTCTTGTTTCTTCTTGATCCACCTTGACTTTATCTCCACTCTTGTCTTCCCAAAATTAATAACTTGCATGTAATTACTTCTACCTCATGCATCCCAGTTGTACCTAAGTACCACTAGCTTTGCGAGAGTCCACTCCCCAGAAGGTCAGCATTGCTCCCTTTTAATTATCCATGAGGTTTGGGCATTTCTGTACAGACTCTTCCTTAACCACCTGTGAAATCTGGCCATTCCTCTCAGTGCCATTTGCAGCTTTTGTCAGATTCTCACTCTGTTATGCAATATATCTGGCAATTTCTTATGTCATGTTCCTGAGTTATGTTGTGTTTAGGCAGCTAAACCCAAATCCAGAGCCTGGTCATCTGCTTGCATACCTTAACTACTCAAAACACAGAACAAACAAACAAACATCATCTGTGGATCAAATATTGCAACATATTCTTCACAAACAGTTCAATATGGTGTCCGATTTAGTGAATGCTTCTTCCAGGCTTTTTTCTCCTGAGGCAGTGGGTTAGTTTGTCTGTGTGTGGGGTTTTTTTTTTATTATTTTTTTTTTAATTTGTGTGTCTGTGTGTTTGTGTTTGTTTCTTTGGGTGCTTGTAGGACAGGCTGGGAGAGCTGGGATTATTCAGTGTGGAGAAGAGAAGGCTCTGAGGAGACTTTATTGTGGCCTTCCAGTATCTGAAGGGGGCCTAAAGAGGGCTGGTGAAGGACTTTTTAGGACATCAGGTAGTCACAGGACAAGGGGAATGGATCCAAACTAGAAGAGGGCAGATTTAGATTAGATGTTATGAAGTTCTTCCCCATGCGGGTGGTGAGACGCTGGAACAAGTTGTGCAAAGAGGTGATGGAAGCCTGCCCCATTAATGGAAGTGTTTAAGGCCAGGCTGGATGGGACTCTGAGCAACCTGATCTAGTGGGAGGTATCCCTGCCCATGGCAGACGGATGGAGCGAGATGTTCTTTAAGGTCCCTTCCAACCCTGACAATTCTATGATTCTATGACACCTACTTTACTGAAGGCACATCAGGAAAGAAATGGATTTTTATACATTTTGCTTTTCTTAGTCTTTCTGTTGGTTATGCCTAGGCAACTTTCTGACTAGTGTGAAAGATATTTTTTTATATCCTTTAACTATCCAACTTCGTGCCTGTAGTCCTGTCATAGGATCTGAACTTTCATACTTGGAACTAAGCAGCTAAACATTAAAAAAAAACCAAAACTTGTAGATGCCCAAATCTTTTAGTACATCTAATTCTTATCAAAGTATTGAAAGGATCTGAAACTGTACATGAAAATTTAACTGCACACTGATCTAAAATGAGGAAGAAGTAGGAGACATGAGAGTTACTTGTGTAGTCTCTTGTAATTCCAGTGCTGTTCTCTGGGAATCTATTCAAGCCTCAAAGAGGTGTTTAATAAGAATCCTTTGGTTGTGACTGCCAATGAGTATTCACACTTCCGTGAATTAATTTACTAACCAGGCCAATTTTCTCCTTTTCTTTCTTTCTTTTTTTTTTCTTCCTTTTTCTTAATTAACATCAATGTTTCCATCACTAGTATTTTGATATTATGATATGATGTTGAATTCAAGTCCTGGAAAATCAATCCTCATCTATTAGATCTAGATGCATGAGATCTATTTGATCCTAAACCAATTGTTAGATATTTTAATTACTTTTGTATACCTTACTTGAACTGACAAATGTGGAACTTGCTTCTGAATCATTTGTGCACAGAGCATACTGAGACTACCATGCTGAACACACATCAGTCATGTGACTAAGAAGTCTGATAAATGATTTGTCTTGAATCATACCTTGTCTTTTTTCTGGAACAAACAAGATCTTTTTACAACATCTAGGAGCACAGCAAGCCTCATTGTTTCTCTTGACATTTTTGAGACAGATATTGCAGTAAGATCTTTAAGAGACAAGAAAAGTTAGAGCTTATACTAGCTTATGCCAGGAGATTTGGACTGTGAACCTAGTCCTATTTTCTGTTTTTTTACTTTGTATGCAGGGGCAACTTTGCATCCTTGCTTTTTTCACACACATTTTCTTTGCTGTATGTGTCTGTGCTTTTGACTGCATAATCCAGATATTGTTTATGTATTAGGTAATCTGTGAGACTGAGACACAAAAGATACAAAATCATTACAGTCTTATGGTACAAAACCTGCCCTGAGTTAAAGAGACAGACTTCCCTCTGCCCTGATATCTGGGGAAGTGCAGATCCTCATCTTCACTGGCTTGATAGGCAAGTTCTGGAGTGTTCCTTGGGTTAACAGGGATACTTTCCAGAGTCTCTAGGTGTGCCATACCTTTGGAAAGGAGCTTAGATACTTTAAAGGGGAGAATACTTATTACTATAAATATATAACAGCTACAACAAAGTTGCAGGAAAAGCTTTCCAGTGACTTTAAAAATATTTTTTAAAGATGCTTTCTGGTTTTTCATTTTATTTAAAGACAAATACAGTTTTTAGAACCTTAAGTCCTTCACTCTTCAAATAGATAATAGATGTTTTTGAAAATTAATATTTGTATCACTAGAGCAGCACTGTAAACAGAAAGCAGTCACACTGCCAAGTGACAGTGAATGCAAGAATTGCTTTTGGAATTGAATGGCATTCTTTTGGGGTAGTTTATACTGTGAAATCTTTTAAAATATTATGCACTTTTCCACACTATATGAACTGGAAATAAGCATGTATTAAAATATACAGCATTAAAATAAGTAATATATTTACATGAAGATTTTACTTTGTATGCCCAAGAGTGCAAAGATTTTTTTTCTATAGTGAAATTCAGTAAGTGTTGAATTGGAATTGTATTTATAATAGAAAATCTGTTTCAGAAACCACTTACCTCAAAAGAATTTAAGCCTGTTAGTTTTAACTAGTCACAGTCAGCTAAGTTTATTCCAAAAGTAAAATAGAAGTTTTTATTCATGCACTATCTGCTGCCTGCCAGACAAGCTAAAATTATTTTGTTCCTTCTTATTATATCTGTTTTGAAGATGCCACTACCACTGGATTCTAAGAAAGTCTACAAAGACACAGAATCACACAGAATGTTCATGGCTGGAAAGGACCTCTCAGATCACTGACTCCAACCAAAAAAACCTAACAAAACCCCAAATAAAACCCCAATCACACCCTACCCTCCATGTCTGCCACTAGAGCATGTCCTGGAGCATCACATCTTCATGTTTCTTAAATACCTTCAGAGATGGTGATTCCCACCTGTCTGGGAAGGCTGTTCCAGTGATTCACCACTCTTTCTGTAAATATCTTCCTCCTAATATCCAATCTAACCCCACCCCCGCTGTGTATGTGTATGGCTAGGCTTCGCGAACGAAGCTCCAGGGAGGGCTCCATCCACGCTCCTCCTCAGCGCCTTTTCCAAGCACTGATAAAAAGAGGATAGCAGATAGCACCCTCGAGCCTGCACTATGGATTTTTTTTAGGTGAGACACAGCATGCGCAGAGCTGGACCCACCCTTTAGTCCTAAGGTTCATNATTCGGCCTTACAAGTGCCGAGTACAAGGGCACGATAACCTCCCTTCTCCTGCTGACCACGCTATTCCTGATCCAAGCCAGGATCCTGTTGGCCTTCTTGGCCACCTGGGCACACTACAGGCTTATATTCAGTCGGCTGTCGACCAGCACCCCCAGATCCTTTTCTGCTGGGCAGCTTTCCAGCCACTCATCCCCATCCTGTTCTACTACTCCAAAATTTAACAAAATCATGTTTCTTCTTTCTCCCTAGCACATATCTTATATATCGAAACATCTTAAACACTTAGAAACATAGTTGCAGTGCTTCTCCCAGTTATTTTCTTTTAACTATTAAAAACTTGATATGATGTTTCCATTTAAATTGCTATTTCTTATATAGCTAAATGAGAGCACAATTAGTTTTTCATGTATGTGGACATCTGGAATTTTCTGTGCCCTTCCTATTGAGTAGTAGCACATTAAGGTCTGTTTTATGTCTCTATAAAGCTGTAGTCTAAGTTTCAGTTATCTGTGTGTTCTGTTGTTTTTGCCCTTGGTGGAGATCTTTTCAGTTATAACACCTATTTAGAACTAAACATTCAATTCTTATTTCTTTAGTCTTAACACTATATCTGTGCTCCAAATTTTCACTGGGATGGTCTGAGAACTGGAAATTTTTGTCAAGAGTCCAACTATGCCCAGGTTTCCCAGTTTGATGGAGTATGCAGGCCTGATAGTCTGTTGTTAGAAGGCACAACTTTCAGGCTATGGTGTGTTTGCTCTCATTACTTCCTGTACATGATAAGGACTGGGTCAGGCAGACTTACGGGTCAGGGTCTTGTCTGTTAACGTGACAAGGCACTAGATTAATTGAATCATATAAAACTGTGTTGCAAATATGGTGTGGAAAAGGTGCTGGGTGCTGATGAGCATTCAATAGTGGTGGTGGTGACAAATACAGGGGAGCAGGTGAAGAATCATGATCTGCTGGGGCTTCTTGATATAGACATTCTCATGAGGTTTTGCCATACTGTTAAATAGAACTTGTCCTTGCTTCCAACTGATTGTCTAATGATAATTTTGCCAAAGAGTGGCAGCTATGTCACTGGGTTTGGTTTCTTTGTCCTGACTTATTTTTCCCCTTGCATTATTGATTTGCTGAATTTTTTTTTTTATGAGACAGGCTACTACACTCTTCTATTAAATCTTAATTCCTAGCTGTATGCTGTAATATCATAACATTTCTAAAGCTATTGTATATCAGTGTCATTCACTTTCTCTTAAATCTGAGATACAAATAGCTACTACAAGAGAGCAAAATTATACTTTAGATATCTTCTAGATATAAATATTGATTAAAAATCATAAGCAAACCCCTGATCATCTTCAAACTTCTGCTAAGAAAAGCTTCTTTTTAACATATGGCAGGGTAACTTTTTGTCTTCATTGCTTGACTAGAGTTTTACTATCTGTATCATTTGCTTGAAGACCTTATCCTTTCTAGGAACAGTCTTTGGACTATACTTGCTTTATGTAGCTGGATTAGGAGGAAACAGATGGCTGGTTGCAAAAGACAATATAAAAATGCATAGAAATATTCTAAATGCTCTACTGCATCTCATGTTATTTAACAAAAAGTCATTTTGTGATTCTTATCCAAATCCTTGCTGAAGATGAAAAAGTGCTGTGGGTTGTAAAACTCTTAATTCCCCACCCTTAATGGCCTGATGAAAGACTGAATAATCCTTATGCAAGTTGGAACATTACAATGAAGTCCACAGAAGCGGAAGGAAACCAGGAAAGCCTAAAAAAGAAAGATCAACAACTTCAGATTAAAAACCATGTTATTTTAATTCTGTCTGGACTTAGTGGATGAGTTCAAGTCAGTGGATTTCACACAAAATCTCTACTACACTATTCATGTAGCATGTGTCTGATGCAAGTTGATATTCAGCGTAGAAGTTTATCATCCCAGAAAGCTGTTTACTAGTTGGGGTGACCCAGCTTTGTTGATCCTTTAGGGATAGAGTTCTTACTTTTAATGAGCTTGAAGACCTTTATGCTTAATTGCTTTTTAAAGTATTAACACATGAATTGCTTAGCTTGAAAAATTGTTTTTGCCCATGGTCCGGAGTATTTTCCAGTGTAACCATAAAGGATGTGGAACTTTGTAATATGAGAGTGTTTTCTTTTTCCACTTTTCTTCTGATTAGCATCTCCTGTTTTATTCCTGGGCCTCCTGATCTGTTAAGTCTTATGAGGAGTGGCTGAGGGAGCTGGGGTTGTTTAGTCTGGAGAAGAGAAGGCTTATGTGAGAACTTATTGCTCTCTACAACTACCTGAAAGGAAGTCTCAGACAGATTTCTGCCATTCCATAGGAAACTGAAAAGGAGGCAAAATGAGGAAGTTATGTTGTGACTGATTTCACTTGGTCAGGAGGGTCAGATGGCTCTTAAGTATGAATTCTGTATTTGAAATTGAAGATACGTGGTCTGGGAAATAAAGTGAAATGGTTGAGTCTTACCTGTCTTGCTCCAGGTCAATCATGACTATCTGGTCTGAAGCAAATAAGATTACAGTAGTATAAAATAAATACTGAGTGTGTGTCAGAATAAAGTTCAACACTATTTAAAACTGAACATTATTGTTGTTATTTCTGTAGCCTAGTGTTTTATCTTTTACTGTCATCTGGAGCATCCCTGCAGTCTCTGTGAAGCCCTCTGTAGGAGCTCTATACTTGGCTAAATACTAAATAATTTTGAGAAGTAGTTGACAGAAGTCCTTGTTCATAACTCATATCCTAGTGTACTATAACCAAAGCTATGAATAACCTGCCTACTCTGTCTGTCTGCTGGAATGTTTGCAGACTTTCCATTTCTTTTTTCTTAGCTAGTGTAATTTCTTGTATATAGTGTGGATTGTTAAGTTTTATTTAAAATAATTGTTGTTAGTTAACACTTTAACTGATTCAGATTTCCATAATGATGTAAATTTGAAAAAATTTCTCTTAAATAGCAGGTTAGAGGTGGTGGTGCTGTTTCAAAATCATTTGTTTTGCTTAGAAATAAATATTTCTAAAACAGGAACTGTCATCTAACAGCTATGTTGCCATCAAGATCACTTCAAAAGGCACTAAAACATTCTTGAGGCTTGTTCAAGATCATGTTGGAGTACTTATTTCCTTGTGATCCTAGAAATTATGAAGCAGAGTTTACAGAGAGCTCTTTGAGGGCCTGATTTGGTACATTGAATGCCAACCTAGGCAATGCTTTCAAAGGCACCTCAAGGAATGGATCAAGGAATGTCTTTTGCATTTGAGACTACTGTTTGAGTTTATCCCTTCATTGATCTAATACTGCTCTAGAATAGAACTAGTCTGTTTAGCAGGGGAAGAGGAGGTACCTTTCTTGGAGCCTGTGGCCAGTTTCCCAATTGCAAAACATTTATTTCACTTGAATATCTAGATGGTCTGGAAATAGTAATTTGAAGATTTTGAATGTTAAAAGAACTGATTTATTTATTGGGGTTGAATTTTTGAAAATCTGTCAAGACATCAGTGACCTTTACAGAAAACTAAAGGTTGACCCATCCTGGCTCATTTTATGCATTATAACTGTTATTATGGGTTAGCATGACTCTGAATGTTCTGAATGACCTCAGGATTAACTCATGGAACATGTGATAGCACCAGAGTGTGTGGTTAACGTGTAGGCTTGGTATGTGTGCCATTGCTAGTCACTTCCATAAATCCTTAGTTTCTTTACATACTATATCTAAATCCTTCCTTATACCAATGTCCTAATGCTTTGAGGAAGCATAATGAAGGAAGGGAATATAGTTATTTCAGTTTGTTGAGAAAGTTATTCTTAAAGCCAAGAAAAATATTACATTTCTGCTTGTCAGACATCACATTTTCTATTACAGTGTTTTCACGATGGAATGATCTTCTAAATGTTCCATGAAAAGAAAATGGTTCTAAGGACCTTGGGAAATGTAATCCAATCTTTCACTTTTAATATTGTGATCAAGTAGCTGCTGTTGTTTCCAACTGAAATTGATAAGATTGGGGTTTAAATAATTAAGTTGCCCCTACTGAGGCAGAAAGAGAAGACTGTGCATATCAGTAAAGCCCCTGGGATGTTAGGAGAAGACAGGGACTGTAATTCCACTGAATGAAAGGACAGGTTTTTTTTTCTGGAAATCACTTAATGGCAGCTTTGGCCAAAGATTTGTTAAATTAAAATGTATGCTTTGGAGATGAGAATCCTTACTGGAGTATAACTCTTTAAGGCATACCTGTATATTCACAGAGTTGCTTTAGGACCATGATTTTAGATAGAGTTAAGTAGAGAATAAACTCTGAACTTAATGTACAGTACTTTTTGATGAATGAGATGTCCTTTAAAGCCTCATAACTTGATGCCATCTAGACTATAGTTCATTATTATTCCACTATGCCATATAGGTTTCTTCTAAAATATACTTTTAACTAAGCTTCTGCAATAAATGCTGATTATAATAAACTATTTGAGTGGTGAAGGAAGTGCTACTCTGCCGAGGATGGGTCATTCACAACAATAAGAAGAATGCTTAATAACAGATCTCTCCATTTTCTTTTACATATTTTAATAATATTCCTGTAAAAATCCGTAAGTGTACATGCAATTTGCATAGAACTTCAAATCACATTTCTGGGAATTGACTGTACCAAACTCAATTTTAAGCATAATAGTCTTTTTAATTTAGACTCCTGTTGGATGATGATGCCTGACCATGGTGTGTTCCCAAAGTTAATTAACATTTCCTTTGGTTATATTGGCTGAGAAATGAATAGCAGCAATGCCTTTACCTCCTGGTAGTCAAATATAAGGACTGATACTGCGAAATGCTGAACTAGTTAGTTGTCAAGAGGATGATTTAGGATGACATATTTAGATGTTTAAAATAGAGGAAATAATAGACAAAATAGAAGTGTGCGATATTGCACTTAAGAGAAGGGAAATGCAAATAAGAATAGCAGAATAGACAGAGCTATCACTGAAAAGGCAAATCTAACACTGGGAGATACTGAGGAAAGCATTGCATTAAGATCTTGAATGTGTTTATTTCTTTTTAATGTTCCAAATATTGTATGAGATGACATCTGTCAAGTTCATCTGTCAAATTTTGGCCGTTACTATGATAGAGAGATTTAGAAAAAATGGTGAGGCTTAAAAGGAAGGGAAAATAATAATAGGTTTGGATAGAAAGATTTGAAAAACTTATTCCATCACTCCTTTCACAAGAGAGAAAAAAGAAGGGTAATGGAGAAATGAAATATAGTTTATTAGAATAATGATTGATTGTAATAAAATTTTCTCCACAGCCATGCCTCGCCTCCTCTAATGTGATAAGATATTAAGTCCCAGGAGGCAAGAACAATATGCAGAAAATTTAATGGATTATACAATTAGAAAAGCATCTACATAGAACAGTCAAGTGTGTTCAAACTAAAGTTTTTAGTTTTACCTCAACTGTATTGTTAGTTTTCAGAAGGGCTCACTACGTTTTTGTTCAAATTTCTATGACCAGAGGTCATTTTTTGACCTCTGAATATTTTATCATTTAATCTCAATATTTAAATCATTGTTTCTATTATAAAAATGGATTTAACTTGTAACTGTATTTATTACAGCATCAGGATGCTCAGTGCAAAGTTAGATGGAATTATGTGGAAAGATGCACGGTTTCAGAATATAGGACAAGTATCTTAGAATTATATATCCCTTTACTTCTTTAACTGAAGATGTCTGTTCTGCAGAAAGTATAATTCAGGTGGTTGATATAAGAATGTTTTCACTGTGAAGAATTTTTCTTTCCTGAGAAGTAGACATGATCTTACATTAGGTTTCTAATTAAAAGAAACTACTGAAATACAGTAATTTACTTATTAATGGAATAGTATTTAATCTAAAATGGCACCTACATTATAATAAAAACACATATTCTTATTCATTTATTTGAAAATATTATTTAGATACTTTATTGTGGACAGAAAGGATGTAACTTCTTTTATACAATCAGTTGCTTGTTTAAGAATTTATTTCAGGTCTTACCTATACTACTTGTTTAATATTATGTAGATGTGGTGTCATGATACCTTATACAAGAAATGCTATTGTGACAAGAACATGAGTTTTCCAGAATAATCAATTGCATCTAAATATTCTTCTAGTGTGGCTCTCCAGAGAAGTAAAGTTGTTTTCTAATCCACAAAAGCCAGGATTTATAAGAATAGAACTAGAATACTTGCCTTCTTAAATATAGAAAACTCAAGCGTGATTATGTCAGGGAGATGAGAAATAAAAGTGAGGTTGTAATTCTCTGTCCACAGTGCCCTGGAATGTGGGCTCTGACTTCAGTTTAGTGAGTTTTTGACCTACAGGGAATTCTGTGGGCTTGTGTGTGGTATGTGGAATGATTGTTCTCGGAGGCTTGGTTATCTGCTTCACGTGCTGCTCAGCTTTAACCTTATTCTCTTTGCTTAAACAGCATCTTGAAGCCTTGTGGTGCTGCTCTCTTACTTCCTGCTACTCCCTCCAAAAGTATCTCCACCATAAGCACGCTTAGCTGCTCTCTGGGGAGAGAGCAGTCTTGCCTTGTCACTCATTCCCATTTTTTTCCAAGGACTCTTACCTGAGCTAAGTAGTTTGTTAAAAGCACATAGTGTAAATGAAAAGCAAACCAGCAAACCATTATCTATTTATATATATGTGCATATTTTCTTACTTTAAGTAATTTTTAAAGACCGTTATATGGATTGTATCAGTAAACAGAATAACAACCTTCTGCTTCAGTTCCTTAGGGACTTTATTGTAACATAATAAAACAAGTGACATGAAAACTCTTAGCTATAATGAAACCTAAATTGTTTAAAATTTTATGAGGTAAGCTGATCTCCAAACTGAAATAATCTGAATGGGTATTCTAGCCACATATGGTTATGTAACAAAAGGATCAGTTCAGACATATTTCCCTCTGGTATTAGAAGGGTAATATGAGTGGGGAATTTTTGTTTCTAAAAAACCTCTTTCCTAAGCTGCGTTTCAAGTATGTTCAGATATTTCTCCTCTCGTTTTCTTCTCTGATTCATTGGTTTTTTTGCCCTTATCTCTGAGGTGTTCTTTTGCAGAAAAGGGCATGACAGAAGATATTTTCTTCAGGCATTACAGCTTGAATTATTTCAGAGGAGAATGTTTGACTTATTTTCTCAGTCCTCATTTTCTTTACTTTCTCAGGCAGTCTAGGTTGTGCAGCCACTGTTTCTATCTTTTATGACATACATACCTGCCCACTTAGTCTGCAGTCTATTTTGTCTCCTTCAGCTACAGAGGCAGTTAAAGCAGCTATTACTTAGCCAAACTGTGAAATAAGGATTAGACCTTAATCCTTGCATGACAGTCAGGGCTAAAGCCAGTCCAGTCTTTTGATAAGAGAAACTGAGATTTACATTTTAAAGATTTAATTAAACTAGGCATTTCAAAGGCACTCTGCACTAACCTGGTTAATATTTAAAGCTTGCTTTCTATCCCCCCCCACCCCCACCCCATGGACTGTGTTAAATTGCCTTAGTGCAAGTGCTGGAGATAACTTTCTAAGGATAGGGGATGATCCGCAAAAGATAGTGCTTTTCATGGCCTCTTTCTTATGGTAACACAGAAGACAATAAGTTTAACATCTTCATTAATGACCTGGACCAGGGGATTGAGTGCACCCTTAGTAAGTTTGCAGATGACACCAAGCTGGGTGGCAGTGTTGATCTGCTTGAGGGTAGGGNTAAATGGATGGAAACTGCGCCAGGGGAGGTTTCAGTTAGACATTAGGAGGAATTTCTTTCCTGAAAGGGTTGTGAGCCATTGGAACAGGCTGCCCAGGGAGGTGGTTGAGTCACTGTCCCTGGAGGTGTTTAAGAGACGGCTGGATGTTGTGTTGGGGAGCATCATTTAGTGAGGTGATAGGGCTAGGAAAAAGGCTGGACTTGATGATCTTCAAGGTCTCTTCCAGCTGTAAGTGTTCTATGATTCTATGATTCTAAGTAGTTCTCTTCCATGTTCCAGTGCTCTTCTATGTATCTTTTTTAAATCTGTCTTCCACAAATGTGAAATTCCACTGTATAGCTGCTTTCTTTTGCTACCTTTCCAGTTTGGGTAACAGACTGGTGATGAAGGAGAGTAGTGCCAGTCTGGATTGCCATAGGTATTTAGTGTAGCTGGAGAAACATAAGTTGCTTCTTTCTGGTAGATGTGTGCTGCTGAGGAGATAAGGTGCTGTGATAGTGTTGCCTTAAGGAAAGAGGAGAAAAAACTCTAGGTGAATTTAGTAGGAGGTAAGATAAGAAGAGCAGAAAGCTGCCTTAATGAGCCTTTAGCCCTCTGGAATACAAAGCACACTCTCTAACCCTGGTTCCATTATGTTTATAGTAATGTCCCTCCAATCCCATTTTGCTACTTGTTTCAGTCCTGCCCTGTTCTGCCTTCTGACACATCCCTTCAGGAACTGAGTCTGGAGCCTGAAGACCCCCTTTACTTCATCCTCTTCTTCCTCATGACACATACTGTTCCTTGGAAGACTACCAAAATTCTCTATGTGAAGGTCTTTCTGCAACGTTTATGTCTCCTGGTGCAGGCCCATCGGTGTTTTCCTACAATCCTATCTTGAAAAGAAGACTAAACAGCTAGCAAGGGACTAGGTTAGAATGTGTAAACATTAAGCTACTGAAGTTGTTACATAGAAATTAAATAATAATATTAAATCTAAAATAACTTCTAAAACCTACAAAATTAAAAAGTTCAACATCAAAAACTCTGAGGCATCAATAGGTGTCTAGATATGTTCACACAGCCATATTGTACAAGGGCAAACTAAGTGATCTCTGAAGGTTTGAGAATAGTTTCACTTTTATTACAAGTTCACATCTAGCAAGCTAAGAATGTGTCCCTATACTCTAAATTAAACCTATTTATGGCCTCAGGGAATATCACAGAAGTTGAATTCAGAGATTGATTGTGTACTATGTGCCAAATATAAAAGCATACATTGTACATCTGAAGAAATAAAATACTCCTCTCTCTCCAATACTGTCCCTAGCCCAAATGATCTACAATACCTAAAAACTTGTGTCACTGGATGCAGAGTCTTGTAGTTTTATGTTGCTGTGGTTTAGTTCAACACAAAAACAAATAAAGAATCACAAATCTTTTACACAAGTGTAGTCTTCTGTGTGTTATTACATGAAGCATTCTAAAATGCACTATAATTAATTTTGCTTCAGAAAATGGATAGCTACTAGCTGCATACAGGATACCTTGCTGTAGATCCATGCATTNGAAATGCACTATAATTCATTTTGCTTCAGAAAATGGATAGATACTAGCTGCATTGTCAGTACTTAAGGCACATCCTCTTGTGTAATACAGGATACCTTGCTGTAGATCCATGCATTTGAATAATTCTTACATGCAGTTTTCATAGAGTCATAGAATATTTTGGGTTGTAATGGACCTTTAATCATACAGTCCAACCTTCCTGCAGTGAGCAGGGACACCTCTAACTAGATGATGTTGCTCAGAATCCCATCCAACCTGACCTTGAATGTTTCCAGGGATGGGGCATCTACAACCTGTCTGGGTAACCTGTTTCAGAGTTTCAGCACCCTCATTGTAAAAAACATTTCTTCCTTTTGGCTTGTTCTTTTTCTTTCTTTTCCACACTTAGTCAGGTGAGAGATTGAATGAAGATTGGTTGAATAAAATTAGTTAAATGAATAACATTCATCTACTTATTAAAAGACTTTGAAAATATATCTGGCTTTGGAACCGTTCAACTATTTTCTTTGGCAGAGAATGTTTTAATGAAAATTAAAATCATAAAGGGTATGCTTCTCCTCTTACTCAGTTCCTTTAGTGCTTTCTGAAAGCTGTGTTTGTTTCCAAGACCTAGTTTATTGTTTGTTCTTAATTTCTGGGCTAACTTACAAGTGATATTTCCTTTAAAAGAACTGACATAGCTATGTGTGCACCTGTCTGGATGATACACATATATGTTTGTGTGTGTGTATAATAAAGATATATATAAAACCAATTACACACATTTGAATAAAATGATGCATTTTCCAAGATTTTATTTTACAAAGTCCTATTTTGCTTGCTACATGTATTTTTCACAATTCTGCTTCATATTTCTAAGATGTTACCTCTATTCCTCTGTTCTTTTCCAGTTACTGTGTCTTAGCTTACAGGTAACTGCAGTAAGACAGGTTGGTTTAGGGTTTGGGCCCAAGAGGATGATATCCTTGATGTACTGATATCTGCTGATAACCTTACTCTAATAGCATGGATAAAGACATAGCCATTAAAGCTTTTCACTATTATCCTTGATCCAATAGCATGGTAGGTGGCTAGGTTAGATTTTGTTATGTGTTTGGAAAAGCTAATAAATAGGATCTTGGTACCAGTGAATCATTGGTTTTGTTACCTGCTGATCATTCCCAGGAGAAATCTAGGAACTGGAATGATTATCCAGTTCAAAACTGAAGACTTGGAAATGCATCAAGATATATATATAAATAGTGTCATAATACCAGGTAGCAGTTCAGAGTGACAACATGATTTAAGCTCTCTGTTGCATATAACAAATGATCTTAGAGATGTGAAGGTCACTGAATATTGCAAAAATGAGTATGCCTTAAGAGCCCAGAAATTGCCATCAAAGGTGCACATGCTAACTTCTGGATTGGCAAATGGCAGTCATTAATGAAGTAGTCTTAAAAGACAGTGAGACTGTGACCGTGGTTTAAAGGCAACTCCTTCCTTTGGCTTCCAGAATGTCAGGATATAATGGATATAACTGATACTGGAATGAGAGCTGACTTTATTTCCCAGTATTGCTAAACAGCAACGAAAGTGGATCGGTAGATAGACACTTAAGTGAAAATACCTAATTTAAATTAGAGATTATCTGAAAACAGTATTTTACTGTTATTCACCAAAACAAGCTTTACTAGACTTCTAGTCTAATAAACTGTCCAAATAATACATGAATTAACATAAAACCAACCAGTGTGTTAAAAGAGATGAAACCAGTTCATAGTATCTTTTGCTGCGCCAATTAATATATACTAATTCAGTGATAACTTCATCTGTGGAATTGAATTAACCTACACTGAGTTAGTAGGAAAGTTTGCTGCTTAGGAATCGGAATGGTTGTTGGAACATAACATCTTTCTTTGTACTACAGCTTTCTTTGACATTTGTGAAAGGTTGGGGTTGTTTTTTTCTGTGCCTAAGATTACCAAAGGCATAAAGTGCAAAAGGAATGACCAAGCTTCAAAAAGCTACAATTCACATTGCAGACATAACGTGCAGGAGCCTACAGAAAGAATGTCAGATAGAGATTGTCATTAGAAAAGATGATGTGGATTAATCTGCCTTCTGCACTGTGGCTTGCTGACATCTACCATGAACATNCGACATAATGGCTTAGGTCAAGTAGAGAGTCTTTTCAGGTTTGAAAAGTGTGGGGAAGCTTGCAGTTGTTGAAGGGCAGTGCTCAACATGTGAGAATTCTTGTTGCATAATGGTTGTGATTTTTAGAATGGTGATGTTGAAATCTAATCATATACATTTTGTAGAAAATTGCATATTTTTGTAAACTTGGCTTATGGTACTGTTTACAGAAATTTTAGGAGTAGAAGTGTGAGCGAAATGTCCAAATGTTTGAATATCTCTAGATTTTCTTTAATAGTACTGAGGGCTTGTGCTCATAACAACATTAACACAAAGTTAGAACTAATATTTCTCCTTGTTTCAGGTGCAGTCCAACCATCTCCATCATTAGAATGTGGTGCCCTTTTTATTTTTATATTTCAATTGAAATATTTTTACTGCAACTTGTTAGTGAAAATTATTGTACATCAATGTAACAATTCAATATTAAGAATGTGACATATAAAAGGCAATAGAAAGACAAATATATATTGAAGTGACATACAATTCTTCCCATAATTTATGGAAGAAAATTCCTCATTTCTACTTAGTATAGAGATATAAGGGGATATGGATTGTGAGCCTGTATTTTCAGTGTTATTTTTGTGCAAGCTGGCCTAGGTAGCCACAAATGAGTGTAGCTTGAGGTGTAACAGCTCTAATTAACAACACAGCAGGTGTTTAAGTCCAGATAATTTACTTCATGCTTACAGAAGGTGTAGAAGATGAGAAGTGAGGAGACAGGCAGTAATACTTAAGTGCAGTAATTTAGCTTGAAATCAGAGACACAAAGTAACAAAAATGACTGAGGTATAGCTATGCACTGAGCTTTGTGTTATAGTGCTAATGTGTTCTGAAGTCTTAAGAGCTCACCAAGTGGCTAAGTATGATATTAAAACTATTAATATCGAACCTCTTCTCCTGATCCTCAGATATTTTTTCTAATCTTTCTGCCCTTCTTACCCCTTCCTTGCACTGAAGCTCACACCACCCTCCACTTAGCCTTTTATTTTTAGGACTGTTTCAGGACACGTGTAAATAACTTGCTGTTTGGCTGCTTTTTGTGATAGAAGATTTTATTTAATAGTTGCAATGGCCCAGGTCTCTGATTTTCTATTTTCACTGTGCATAGTACTGTAGGTCTATGCTACATCACTGAATTTCTAGGCAGTACCCCAGTATTACTAGAAAAATATCATGGTTCACTTCCACTTTCCACGTAATGAATATTTCTGGTTGAATAGGAATTTAACAATATTGTATACTTCTTCAAATACTATGTAATGACTTTCAGGAAAAAAGATCAAATAAATAGTATGGTATCTCTATCAATATTTATTCTAGAAATTTGTACATATGCATAAGTACATATGTTACATATGCACATATGTTACATATACTGGAAGTGGGGTCATCAAGTTCTACTAATTAGTAGGCAAGATTCTACTTACATTACAGATTCATGAAAATGAAAATGTTGAGTCTCTTTTTCATAGGTTAGTTATGCCATCTGGCTTCACTTTTATTTGGCACATGATTAGCATTAACTTTTCATTCTCTTCATGTACAAATTGCCTCAATTAACTCCTTTATTTCCTATGTTGTCTAAATTATTAGCCTAATTAAAGCTTGGTTAGCAGAACACTGCATATTAATCACATGGCCTCTTTTAATAACATGCTAATTTATTAGGATAAAATAACACTGTAACACTTTAAGAAATGGAACTTCCATAGTGTTTCTACTCATAATATCTGAATTTTCAGAATTATCAGCGGATAACACCCAGCATTCTTTACTGAGTCAAACATGGGATGTTGGTTCTCAGTGATGAAAATTTAATTTTCTTCATGGTAATATTATTTTCAACTTCTCTTCTTTGAGGCAGTGTCAGCTCCATAATATTAAGGCAGACCTCCTTAGAAAGAAAACTTCCAGTTACTGTGTGGTTTATGATGTCATTTCAGATGTAGAAATATGAGATGGTGTCTATGGGCCTTTGAAATTTAATTCCAAACCCCAAAAGCCCCTCAGGTTTGTAACAGCAATCATCTATAAAATGAATTTGTTTGTAATGGCTGCTATGTTTTTTTAGAGTTTACTACTGCAGATAATACTGGAAAGTATGTGATGATATTTTTAAATTTAGCATTATCAACGACATTTATTGCAGTATTAATTCAGTAGAATGGTCACAATCTGTTTTTCTCTCCATTGTTTCTCCAACACAGTAAGATAAGGTAGTTGTGTGAATTGAATGCTTCCACCAGAAACAACTGGCTTGACTGTAAGCTTGAACATATAGGTATGCTTTAAATACCTTGGTATTTCAAGACTAATTCATATATATTGAACTTAGTTGTGAGGAAAGCTGATAATTGCGATGAGTAAACTAATCATGAAACATTATGCAACTACTGAATACTGGAGTATCTAGCATACAAACTCCTTAGGCAGGGTTGGTGTCACAGATTATACTATATTTTTTTATAGTCAGGTATCTGCTGATCCTGGGCTAGATATTTAAATGTTTCCTATGAGCCTTGGTTAATCAGAAACTGAAGGAATATAATTAATGAAGTTAGATGAGTTTAATGAAAAGTAGGCCTTGCTTGACAAAAATTAGTTTAATGATGTGTTTAAAAGCAGAAAGGGATGCTGGAAATCAATGTATTTTTTAATACATGACATTTCGATTAAAAATAGATGTAATATGAGTTTAAAATGCTACACTTTAGAAGTTGGCTGATGGTTCCTACAGTAATTCTAAAGGCAGAATAGGCACCTATGTGCTATATTTTAAGTGGAATCCTGAAGAAATTTATTATAAACTGTTCAACGTATTTTTCAGGGATCTAGGGCAAAATTTAAAATCAATGTTTATAATGAAACAGAGCATAGTGAATCATTTGACTAAAACAAAAAGAGGTTCTAAGATGGTCTCATTCTGAAGTATGATACGATAAACAAAAATTTGACACTAGAAAGCTTTTTCATCTTGTCAATAAAACATAGTAGACCTAAGTGGTGAAAGTTAAAAATGTTTTTCAGATCAGTATTTGACTAGGTAGAACCTTAACGGTGCAGATGTTCTTGTGCTGGAACAACTTATTAGTGGCTATTGTGCTGGCTCTCTGACTTAACAGTGATGCAGCCCACATGGATAGATATGCATAAATGGGATTACACAATATGAAAATCTGATGCTCTTCTGTTATGGTTTGGATGAAATAACAAGACTTGTGGATTGGAAAAGGCTGAATAAGTTTAACTATTTTAATAGAAAACAATGACAGAGGCAAATATATACAAGCAAAGATACAGAGCCAGCACCGAGATTCAAACCTCCCACCTTCCCTCCTGGTTGTTATATTACCGCAGCCGAACTCCCCTGAAAGGGAGGGGAAAGAAAGGGAGGAAGCTGGACCCTGGAGGCCTGGACTCAGAAGCGCAGAAGCAGCAAAGCTGGGGCGCCACGCAGGGCTGCCAGAGAGGTGAAGAAGAGAGAGAGAGAAGGGGGGACGGCCCCCCTAAATTTATACGGAGCATGACGTGTATGAAATGGAATACTCAGTTGGTCAGTTTGGGGTCACCTGCCTTGCCTGTCTCCTTCCTATAGGTGTACGCTCTCACCCTGCACACCCCCTGACTTCTCAGCAAAGCCACAGAAAAGTTGACATTCCAATTCTCAGGCTGTAACCCAAACATTCAGGCTTAAGCTATTAGAAGATGATAATGTGTTCTGAGAACATCCTGCCAGCTTTCAGAGGAATACAGTCACTTTTAAAGGAACCCTGGCTAGAAGCAATACCATCTTAGCAGAATTAATTTTGTTCCAGCCCAAACCAGGACATCTTCAAATCTTAAAGTTGAGGTTTGTCAACATTTTCTTGGCTTGCTCTGCATATCTGCTGTAGAGCTGGTATGAGTTGAAAATCTAGTTGACATAACTAGTATATTAGGATCCTGTCTCTCAGGATTTTGTTACAGCTATGACTTTACTTTCTGTTACTATGTCTACGGTGACGTAAAATACTTGCAAAGACAAGAACTACTTTTTTCAAGCCATTCATTTCAACTAATAATTTGCTAAGACCAAAGTGATGCCTAAAGGGGTATGGCAACAAAAGAGTTAAAGTTCTTATAAATTTAAATTTTCAGGTAACTCATAGGAGCAATTACAATGATTGCTGAATTGTGAACGTGTTGTGCCCAAATAGTTTAACAACTTTGATACACCAAGGACTATGTGATTAATCAAGGTAAAGTTCCGAACACAATTTATATTAGGCAGTTTGGTTAGTCCTATCTTTTTTTTTTTCCTTCCTGTACTGCATTGAGAAATGTCTTTATGGTTATTTTTCCAGTGTGTTTTTTGAGATTTTTGGGCTTATGAAAAGAATTACTTTCAGAGAAAGAACTGAGTATTTGCCACAATAAAGTTTAGCATTTCCATACTATGGAACAAATCTTCAGCTTACTTCTCTAATTTCCCATGCAACATCATCTTGATACATCAGAACTAATGGATGTCTAATGCCCAATTGACATTACTGACTTAAAGCTCTCTACTGCTTATGGGGAAGAGAGAAAAGACAGAAAATTCATTTTATTCTACAGCACATATGCTTTATTATTTCATTTGTGTGCTAATTAATGAGAAACGTCATTGCAAGGAATCAAAGACTTGTGTTATGACAATTCATTATGATAAATAGATGGGTTACAAGATTAAGGTGAATAAGGGTGTTTTAGACTAAATTTTAAACACATGGATTCATTCTGATTTAAGATACTAATTTTGATCATAGACAGTCCCCTTGTCTTTGTGCTAATTTGCAGCAGGATCTTGAGTCTGGACCCCTAAGAGTTCTCATAGCAATTTAGTCCATTAAACTTGTAAATTTTGTCTAATTTATAAATAGAAAGAAGTAGAGAAGAGATTGTTTTGGCCCAGCCAGCAAAAAAGCACCATGCAACTGCTTCCTCATTGCTACCCAACATCCAGTGGGATGGGAAGGAGAAAGCATAAAAAAAGATTTAAGAGTCAAGACAAAGAATAGGGAGGGCTCACTCACCAATTATGGTCACAGGCAAAAACCAGAGCCAATTTTGGGAAAAATACAACAATTTAATTTAAAACACCACCTACAACAATTTGCCAACTAAATCATATTAGGATAATAAGAAATATAACCAGACCTTAAAAAATTCCCTCTACCCCTCCCTTCTTGCTAGGCTGAGCTCTGTTTCCAATTTTCTCTACCTGCTCTCAGCAGCACAGTGAGGCAGGGAATAAGGGCTGTGGTCAGTTCGTTTCACACTCCTTCCTCCTCAGGAGGGAAAATTCCTCACAGTCTTCCTCTGGTCCAGTGTGGCATCCCTCTCATGGAAGACAGCCCTCCAGGAACTTCTCCAATATGATTCATTCCTACAGATTGCAGCTCCTCACGAACTGCTCCTGCATGGGCCCCTTCCACTGTTTGTAGTCTTCCCAGTGATGGAACTGCTTCGGCACAGCCTTTCTGTGGAGTCACAGCCACCTTTGGGTGAGGCAACCTGCTCTCACTTGGGTTCCTCCACAGGTTGCAGGTGGCCATCTGCTCCACTGTTAACCTCCATGGGCTGTAGAGAGGGTAGAGTAGGGTACGGGGATTCCTCCCAAACAGAATTCCACCACACGGTTTTAACAAGGCAAGAAAGGAGTTTTAATTGCTATAAAAAACACTAAGTATCCCTAGCAGGCACACATATAGTTAAGTCCAGAGTGACCGTTACAAAGCCGAGCATCAGGAGCATTACTGCTATAAAGACACTTAAATAATCCTAGCAAGCACACACATAGTTACAGCATATCATACCAAACCCAGAGTGACCATTACAAAGCTGAGCATTAGGAGCAGCATCTCGGTAGGGGGGTTGGTAGGCTCAGAGCATCACAGGGCGTCCCCTGGAGAAAGACCATGCTGCTGGGCCTCTCCCTCTGCCAGAAGTTTGCTTTTATAGGCCAGCCATGGGAAAGTGCTGGATCCACTCCCTACACGGGAGACCACATGCACCATGTGTTTCCAACCAGCTGCATGTCACAATCAGTGGCCAACAGCTGTCTGCCCTTGCAAATCAGTTTTGTTTTCCCAGTCTTAGCCAAGAGATAATAGCCAAGGTCCATGTTTGTTATTGTTTGGCCCGTATGCATATTTTATTCCCTTTGTTATGCTTATGCAAGGTCATCTTCTCACACTGTAGTGAACAATGCATCATTTTGTATCCCTTGCATAGAGGGTTACCCTGCCATCTCACCACAGGCTACAGGGGAGTCCCTACTCCAGTGCACCCTTCCCTCCTTCTCTCTCCTTCCTCAGTGTTGTTGGTTTTCATGAAGTCGTTCCTCTCATATTCTAGTCCTCTCTAAAATAACAGAAGTTACTCAGCCAGTTTTTCCCTCTTAAATGTTTATTGTGGAGGCACTGATTGTCTCAGCCTTGGCCAGAAGTGATTCTGACTTGGTTCTGGGGGAGCTTCTAGAATCTTCTCATAGGAGCCACCTCATCCTTCCTTTCCCCGCTTCCAAAACCCTGCCAGACAAACCTAGCACAGAGACTGTGTCTTCTACTTTTCTACCCACATTGCTAATAGGTGTGTGAATGCACTTACCTAAATACTTTTGTCTTTTTGTGTGTCACATAATGAAAAAGCTACATTCTCATTTTGGAAAATGCTGGTAAATAGATTACAGCCACATGATATATCTTGTCACATTGTCTATGCTTGATGGAATTCAGACTCAGGAAGATAAAAATACTGCAAGATGGAGTTATGACTCCATCATGATGATTGTGTTACAGCTATCAGTATTTAATTAGTGATAGCAACGGTATTATGAGTCCTGCTACAGTCAAGTGTGGGGGTCAGTTGTGCAGCATTGAGGGGGTGCAGAAGGAAGAGATGAGGCAGGAGAGCAGGATGCAAGAGCTAGAACAAGTTTAATTCAAAAACCCCGGCTTTTAAGGGGCCAGGGTAGGAGGCTGGTTAGTACACAGGAAGGGGCAGGGTCTCTGGCTGGCTAGCCAGTAGGGAAGAAGCTGAGGGCAACAATCCAATAGCATTTAGGACAAAGGAGGGGCTAACTTGAGACTCTGCCCACAGAAGCCATGTGCAGCAGCACATGGCAGGGCTAGGATGAGTCATCTCTGAGCTGCCGGGAAACTAAAGAACTAGAATGCAGAAAAACCTGTTTGACTCCCCTTGCTCCAGGTAGTACAAAGGCATCTTAAGTGGGTACTTAGAGCAACAATGGGCAGTGGGCAAGGCATTCAGCCAGCAGAGATAAGAAAGTGAGTTCATCTTTAGCAGAAAACTCCAGGTAAATATGTCTCTCAAAATTCAGTCTCTGTGGTGTAATCCTTCTGCTTTATCATCTTCCATTCTTCATACTTTGGTGTGTTTCCCACAGTCAAGGAAGTGACTTTTTTATTCTTTTCAGTCTTTGGATGGCAACAATCTATTCTCTAGACTTGTTTCAGTTTCCATTTGAGAGACTAGGAATTAGTAGGAGAAAAAGTTGACAGGAAAGCTATATGGCAGATAAACCTGCAGCTAACACAAACATGAAAGACAGAAACTAGAGAGTAAATAGGACACCTTCAGCCCAAACTATTCAAGGTTGTGTGGTGGTGGTTTTTGATTTTTTTCCTTCACACTTTGCCTGATATTAGTTACTTGGAAAGCAAATGCTGAGTGAGATAAAGAATATATACTGTGTTGGGCATTAAGCAACTTGTGGTGAAGAAATATGAATCTGAGATCTGACCTACTTTGAGAGTTTTGTGGATGTTACCCTGGCTAGGATGATATCTAGACTAGGAATGCAAACCATAAGTTATGTAGGTAAGTTGCACTCAATGAAGGAGAGAGCTCTACATACATAGCTGAAAATCTGAAAACTCAAGGTAAAACCTGTAGTGCTTTAAGGCATAAGCTGCCCGGTGTGTGAGCCTCTGTAGCACTGTTGTCTCTGGGCAAACCCAGCCATATGAGTTTTGTCTTTTAATAGCTTTGTCTGCAATAACAGCATAGTGTTAGTAAGAACAGAAGTGTCTTTGGATGCATTGTTCTGCAGATGTTTGGTAGCTGTTGAAAAGAGACTCCATGGGAGTTCAAAATGTTTCAAAGGTATTCCTCAAATGTGAATTGTCTTTTGTTTGATCCGTAACCTGTTCCCTCTCTCTCCATCTCACAAGGGTTATACCACCAAAAGAAAGTTTGGAAGACCCTAGAAACATTGCTCTTGTAATGATGCCTCTCTTGTTCCCTCAGAAGGACCATTTTTGTAACCAATTTCCTCAGCAATAGTGGGGGAGGGTCTTGAGATCTATATTGTTCTGAGACCCAAGAGGACACAAAGATTTTCTATTCATTGTAGGAGCTCTACAGCACTGTATGAGAGTTGCCTAGATGGTACTTTAAAAACCTTACCTCTTACTGTCTGGATATGGTGGCAATGCTATTCTCCAAGAGCTAATACAGAAAAATTATACCAGATGACAAATGAACTGTGAATTTCTATTGGAGAAATTAGACTTGAGATGTGACCTGTATTCTAAACTGGAGAAGGGTATAGATAAATAGAATTAATATCTGTGCAATTTCACAACTGAAAAGGTAGTGAAAAAATCAGATTTAGAAATGGATAAATATACATACAACTGACACTGTGGAAGTAAAGTGGTGTTTATATCAAATACAGTTACATATACAATCCAATGAAACATCCACAGAAAGCAGTTTTTCCACTTGGTGGAAGGTTGCCTTCCTTTTCTTTGTGATCCACAGCAACCTGAATACATTAAAGTTAATATTAATAGTTTTCTTAAGGTCATGCAGATAATAGGTGTGCTAATTCTCTTTACAACTGCATAAATAATGCAATGTACTTTGAGGACTTCTTGTTATATATACATATATATTTTAACATGCTGTCATAAACTACTACATGCCCAAGTAAATAGCTGATTCGTGTGTAGTTTGGTTTAGGAGGCTGGAATGAGGCCTAGCAATTTTGTCTTTAAAAGAGTTAGAGGGCTGTTCTGATGTTGAAGCAAGAGTTGTGTCCATTATGTGTAACATTGGTGAAGAATAGGATAGCTGTCAGTCTGGATTAGAATCTAGAGATGTTTCTTCAGAGTTCTTCACATTAGTGTGGGACCTCTGTCAACTTCCCTTTCTCATTTCTGCCTGATGTCAGTGGGAAGGAGTGAAAAGATGTTTATTCATTTCTCACAGTAATGCTCCCAAGCACAGGTCTTCAGGGTCACATTTCTTTTTAAATTAACAATTGACAAAGCTTCAGCAGTTATCTCTCAGTGTATTTTCAAGCTGTTACACTGCATTTAGTGACATTTTTCCCTTCATGTTGGAAGTATTAACAGCAAATGTGACTGTCATACTGTAAGATATAACTGCAAGGAAATAGTTAGCAGGACCATGATAGGACTGTGAGAGATGGTCATCTCCC
>VWZO01013583.1:68867-112051 GCA_013396975.1 Bucco capensis
ATATATATATAAATATATATAAAAAATAAATAAATATATAATAAATAAATAAATAAATAAATATAAATATAAAAATAAATATAAATAAAAATAAATATACATACAACTGACACTGTGGAAGTAAAGTGGTGTTTATATCAAATACAGTTACATATACAATCCAATGAAACATCCACAGAAAGCAGTTTTTCCACTTGGTGGAAGGTTGCCTTCCTTTTCTTTGTGATCCACAGCAACCTGAATACATTAAAGTTAATATTAATAGTTTTCTTAAGGTCATGCAGATAATAGGTGTGCTAATTCTCTTTACAACTGCATAAATAATGCAATGTACTTTGAGGACTTCTTGTTATATATACATATATATTTTAACATGCTGTCATAAACTACTACATGCCCAAGTAAATAGCTGATTCGTGTGTAGTTTGGTTTAGGAGGCTGGAATGAGGCCTAGCAATTTTGTCTTTAAAAGAGTTAGAGGGCTGTTCTGATGTTGAAGCAAGAGTTGTGTCCATTATGTGTAACATTGGTGAAGAATAGGATAGCTGTCAGTCTGGATTAGAATCTAGAGATGTTTCTTCAGAGTTCTTCACATTAGTGTGGGACCTCTGTCAACTTCCCTTTCTCATTTCTGCCTGATGTCAGTGGGAAGGAGTGAAAAGATGTTTATTCATTTCTCACAGTAATGCTCCCAAGCACAGGTCTTCAGGGTCACATTTCTTTTTAAATTAACAATTGACAAAGCTTCAGCAGTTATCTCTCAGTGTATTTTCAAGCTGTTACACTGCATTTAGTGACATTTTTCCCTTCATGTTGGAAGTATTAACAGCAAATGTGACTGTCATACTGTAAGATATAACTGCAAGGAAATAGTTAGCAGGACCATGATAGGACTGTGAGAGATGGTCATCTACCCTGGTAGTCCTTTCAGAAGATGATCAAATAGGGCAGAAAGGATTGACAGAACCAAAACATCATTTGTAATTATTTTTTTTCTTGTCAAAGGTGAAGTCTGTGGGTTTTTGTGTATGATCTGCTCTACCTTTTAATGTCAACATTAAGAAAAACAATATGGGAGCACATCGAGTTTCCATTCTGTCTTAGCCAAATGTCTTGGTTTTGACTGCATTGCAATTTATAGAACTGATGTATTTGCTGTCACTTTTTTCTGTAACAAGTAGGAAAAAAGATGTAGTGCTAAGCTATCAATAGTAGAATTGCTCCCAAATATGACAAATCATTATAATTTAAGAAATGAAATTTTTTTTATGCAACTCATTTGAAATGTTTAATTTTTTTGTTGTTTGTTTGGTACTTAGTAAGAAAACCAAAGAGAAATACTTGTCTTGAAACTATTTCTTCCATAGCTGTGTTTGTTGGTCTTTTTTCCCCAAGTGCCTCTTTCCCTTCCCCACTTTTTGTGAGTGGACATGTGTGTGAATTCAGGCATTACTTGAATGGGAGAGATTGGGAGATCTTTGTATTGTTTATTGCAGTTTTGTTTATTAAAGGTAACTCCCAGTAGGTTTCATCATCAAAGTGGGTAGAAAAAACAAAAAATTATACATTTGAAGATATAATTTATTGGGGCAGAAACTAAAATATAGTTGTTTCTGAAGCAGATCTGAATAGATCTCTTGGGTGTTAAAGGTTAAAGTAATGGGTCTTCACTTTCTAATCCAACCTCTTTAACTGACATTCTTGGTAGCAGTAAGCTGTGTAGCCCCTTCTGAATTCCTTGGGCAAAGTTTCTGTGTGATGTTGGTGTGTGCTGTGCTCCTTTGGGTGATGGGGTTTTTATTTGTTTGGTTTTTTTCTGCCTAGTCACCTCTAAGGTCTGGGAGTATGCTCCTTTGTCCTTATCAGAGTGTCCCACTGTACACCCCTGCAGGCTCTCTGCCTGTCTTCTGTATGGCTCNGATGACTGCCAGAAGGCTAATGAGCTCATGCTACCCATCCAAGGATTCTAGGAACATGGGTATCACTCCCCACACTTTCCCGTGGGCAATGAGTTTAATGCTCCCTCTGCTGTGGGCACAGTTATGGCACCAGGGGCCACAGGAGACCCCAAGTGATTTTCAGACTGTGCCTGCTGTCTTCTGTAAGCTTTTGCCAAATGAAGGTGAGAAGTTGCTCTTCAAAACAGTCATTTTACCCTACCAAAGCCTGCATTTGCCCCCATTAACAGCAGCAAACACAGGCAAATAGCCATTGCTCTGCAGCTCTGCCATATCACAGAGTATAGCTTACAGATAGTAAGTGGTGAACAGATAAATAAAGCAGGTGCTATCCATTATAGTTTGTGATGGTGTTTCAAACAGAACAGAAGCCTCAGGAACAAGATGTCATTTGGCCCAACAGGAGATTACTGGGAATGAAGGGGTGCTTAGAAACAGCAGAAACCTGGATGTTGAGTACATAGCAAGAGGCCTGCTTTGCTGGATGTTAATGTTCAAGAACCAAGCCAGGCTTGAAGCTAGCCAAAAAGTTTGCCACTAATATTATACTGCTATTAACATTTCACAAAAGCCTGCATTAGAAGGAGGCTTTTCAGACTCACTGGATTATATAGCTTGTTTTGAAAATTGTTCAGTAAAGATAGCTGCAGGCAGCTGCAGTCAAGGAAATTGGAACTGGGGTGGGGGGCAAGGGAAGCAGATATTGGGCTGTCCATACAAATGTGAAACAGAAAAAATACCCTGAAGATACTCTCATAACTCACTCACACAAATTCCATTTAAATAAGGGAGAATAAAGAAGGAGGTTTGTAGTTTCCTTAGGCTTTGTTTATAACTAACATATAGTTAGTTGCATATCTATGCAAAAATAAAACATGGAAATGCAAAATAAATACTATCAGGATATAAGCAGAAACTTGGGTCCAGTAAATGAAGTTGTCCAGCTAACAAATCTGATACATACCTGAAATTCTGGAATTTTGTTAGGCTGGAAGAAACCGGGGAGAATAACAAGATGAAGTAGTATTACGAAGAAGATGAATTATTTTTTTTTAAACAGGGTGAAGAAAGGTATGATATGTTTCAATAAATAAAGCTAAAAAGGATAATTGTTTTTCAGCACATGGATCCCCATAGAGGGGCTGTATGGTTAAAGTTGTAACGATATAAGAAGGCTGGTACACTTCCTTTATTAGGAAAGCCTGATTCCGTTTCTCTGTCTTTACACTTAAATGTGTACTTAAATAAATGTGTAAAACATTGGGGCTGCTGTGAAAAGATGGTGCCTGCTTGTGTATAATAAAAAAAGAGAAAGGAAATCTATCTATAAATAGGTAGGAAAGTCTCTTCATAGCAAGACTGTATGGACTTCTTTTTAAATGAACTTCATAAAACCACCTAGAATGGATGCCTGAGAATTTTATAGTGTTTCTATGGTTTCATAACTAATCCATGGGCTTACTTCTGAGAGAAGTTCTGAGATAGCTGTGTTTCTTTCCTTTGAGTACCTTGCAGTAAGGTTTTCTTGCTTGCATATCAAAAGAAACCATTTGTCTTGTGTTCTCTTATCAGCTTGCTTAAGGGAAGACTCCAGAGGAAGAGCTTTTTCTGTTTTTAAAAAATGATATTATAAAAATGAAGTTAGCGTACTGTCTCTTAGAGAAAATGAGTTCTGAGGTATGCTGACCCTTAATGATGTGGAAATGGGGATTTTTTTTCCCAGTAGGTTTATTTGATCTACTATTGCTTTTTGTAGTTCTCTTTTCATAAGTTTAGTTTTGTACTGGCAGTGCTAAACTTTGTGAAAGAGCAGCCATATTTCCTCTTACTTCTCTTTCATGTCCATTCAGGTCTGTGTGAGACCATTAGAATTTTTCCTATGGACTTTTGTTTCAAATTCTGTCATATCGTTCTTATTTTGCATTAATTTTATTTTACATGACTTTTCAATCCATACTGTGGAAAGCCAAGCATTAGTAACTCCCGATTATTATTCTTATGATGTACCAAAGTCTTAACTGCAAGACGATTCTGTGTCAAATAAAGTATGAACAAAGACAAGGTCTACACTACAACTTTTATAATAATATAGAGAGAACTTGAAATTAATTGATTTGGGTATTGCAAGTAGTCTGCTGAGCAGCTTACTTTTTTGTCCTGTGCATGTGCAGTAACATGGCTACTTCTGTGTTGTGATTCATGTGTAGAACTTGTAGAACCTGAAGTGGAAAGCAGAAGAAAAGGATGAGTTTATAGAGATGCCCATCACTAAGTATAAATCAGTTTGTTTATCTGTATTTTGTAGGCAGGGTGTAAGTAACAAATACTGAACCTTGAGCTAAGATTTAAAGCATAATTTGTTTTAATGCTGCCTTGAATTTTGTTGCTTGCACTTCTACACACAGAACCGTCATGGAAGTGAGGAAGTGTAAGTTCAGTTCTTAAAATGGGATGCTTTTTCTCCTATGAAGTAGCATCTCCTGTGGGAAGCTGCTGTTTCCCAATGAGAATGGCCAAATTCTTCTTTCTCTCTGATAACTAAAAGCAAGATCTTAGGAAGGCAGTAGTTCTTCATCCTGTGTGAAAGGAAGAAAAATGTGTTTGTAACTAATTCTTGCATGTATCAGAGCTCTAAATTTTGGAGCTGAATGAACACTTTGGTGTACAAATACTGCGAAAGTCAAGGGAACCTCAGAGTACATTAAGATATGAAATCTCTCAGCAAACATAATTACAGCTTTAATTAATTAAATGATTAAAAAAACCAGAAGGGACTAGTGTGGTCATCTAGTCCAAATGTCCTGCATAATGCAGGAATTAATCAGAGAATTTCCATGACCTAATTAAATGAAAGTATAACTGGGAAAATATCAGTTCTTGAGGGTTTTTTTGTGTGTTCAAGAATTTAATCTTGCCAAATGTCCCTAGTGTGTTGAAAAACATTTTTTATAATGTTTCTGTTGTGAATTTGTCCAGTTTCAAATTCCAACAATATTAACTTATCTTGAACACCTTTCAATTAGATCTGTATTTTTGCAGATACTTTGATGTAATGTAGATGCTCTTTAACATTTTTGTTAAATTTACCAGACTAATTAATTTGAGTTTAGAGCTGAGACTTAGTGTCCATGTGGAGAATCTAGCCATACAACTTAAAGTACCTTAGGTATAAATTCAATATTGGGGATCTTCCTGAATTTTGCTGTCTGGCATTCATGTCCAGCTGTCTGTCCTCCATTATTTCCTCTACTATCAGCATCTTTTCAGAGTTAAAGGTTCCTTTGAAGTATCCTTTAAGAATATGGCCAACTACGTTTCTTCTCAAAGGTATTAATTCACATTTGACCTGTTAATCATCAAAATGATTCAAGTTCTTTAGAATTTTAGGAGGATACTATTGGAAGTCTTAACTTTTTTAAATTGGAAAATTCTACTTATTTTTAAAAGTAAGACTTTACTGATAATAATCATTAAACATAGCCAGGCAGACTGAAGGTTTTGAGTTATAGATAATACTTACAATAAATACAGATAATTGTCTAGAAGTATATTAAGATTAGTATTCTTAACCAGAGGTCCTATTAATCTTTATTGTTATTGTTGTTGTGGCTAGGCTTTGTGAACGAAGCTCNCTTTATTATATTGGTTGATACAGTGTATGAAGTAAGAATTTATTCCTCTCTGTACTCAAATATATCTGTTGTGTTTTGAGGCTGGATATCATATGCAGTGTGAAAGACATTCTCAGTGAAGAAATTTGTTTTAACAGATGTGAAGGAGTTAGTTTTCTGAACATGATAATAATGGTAATGCTTATTAGGATAGAATATAATGAGGCTATATGCAAGGAGATCCCTTCACACTTTCCTCTTCAATAAAATCCCTGTTCCTAGGAGTGTTAGATTTTAGAAGGATGTAGAAAGAAATGAGGAATAAATTAAGGTCATTAAAGAAAGAACGTCCGTTACACATCTGTCAAATGTAACACCCAGACTTGAGCAAATTAGGATTATAATAATCTCTTGAATACTGTTTTTTAGTATTCTGTGTTTGTATATCACTTCTTTTCCTCTCTGTTCAGAAAAAAATGATTGATATTATTAGTCAGAATGCAAACATATTTTTAAAGTAATAATAGATAAAGTAATAATAATAATAGCAATAATAATAATGGTTCAGGGGAAGGCCTGTTCTGAAATGTCTTTAGGTGATATGACCATCCTGCTATTTCTTTAATAATTGTCTATTGTAAACTGGTACTTTGTTCCTCTAGAAGAATGTCATCTCCTCAGAAAAAATAATTTTTTGGAATTATTAGAATTTTACACAATCCCATCACTGGGATGATCAACAATATTCTACCAAAACTACGTTTTACCTTCTGCTTCCTTTCTTCCTCTCTTAACATTCCATTTTCCCACTAATTCTGGTAATTTTTCATGTCATAAAGCATTTCTCCTTTCCTAGGACACTTGTGTGAATGTCTGGCATAAGTTAAATTCTGCAATGGACCATGTGCTGTTTGTTTATTTTGAAAAGTATCTTGTGAAGCTGTTAAGAATTACACACCTCAGAATAGCCAATTAGACACCTTTTAGAAGTCTTAAAGCTTCTCAGTACTTCCTCTAACCTTTACTCTGTTGGGCTGTTCCAAAAATGAAATACCTTGTGCCATTATTTATAGCTATATATCCTTTTTGAATATAAAACATAAATATTAAGTGTAGAGCACTCTAAATATCAAGCTTTTCTGATTTCCATCATCTCCTGCTTAATTTTCATAAAATAATTCCTACATGTGCATCTATGTTAGTGTTTTAGTGAGGTCAGGAGTGAGTTTTAAATTGTATGTCCCAATTTTCCTGACCTGCTGTACTTTAGTTTGCATCACAGAACGTAAATTGTTTTTCACCTAAGAAAACCAGGATATACTTTCCAGAAATGCACTTTTCTTGGAGTGTTAAAGGGAGGTTAGTCTGTGGGATCTGACTGGTATTAGTCCAAAGTGAATTCCCCTGAAGCACAAATAGTGGGTGTTGCTTCACTCCCTAGACCCATCACACCTTGTTCATGCAGTCATAGGTAGAGTGTTGCAACACAGATGAGGTAATTCAAGCTGGCTTCTGGTTTTTTTTGCATAGTTATTGAAGTAATAGCATTAGCAACATAAATAACATGCTTTCAAGTTGTTTTCATGTGTTGATCAAGACATTGCACCACAACATTATCATTATTATGTAGTTGAAAATCAATAGGATTGAAGGATGGAGTGGTGAACTGTTTTGAAGGCCATACAAAACTGAGAGTAAAAGTCAGGTGTCTTGTCATGCTGTTTAAAGCCGTAAGTGCTCAACCACATTTCATAATATCATAATGGATACCAAGGGATCTGTTAATGTCATCATCTTCCAATTATTCTCTTGATTAACTGTTTATTTAGTCTCATTATACAATTGTATGTTCTGTCTTGCCTTGCCATTTACAATTGGCATGGCTGTCCAATGATCACTTGCATCAATAATCTAATTTCACATTAAAAGGGAATTTTATACAGTCAAATGTAGTTTCTACTTAAATAGTTTCCTTCTGTGCCAGAAGTATGCCCAAAGGAGGAGGTTAGCAGCTTGGGTAGTTTCTGGGTATGTCTTTAAAGTAGTTTCTGTATCTTTAGTGGTAAACATATTTCACTGTATGATGAAAGAAATTCTCTATGGTTGCTACTTAGAAAAACCACATAAAGTTGGCATTTTCTATTTTTATTTGTTGCTCTTTGTAACCCTTGCAGTGCTTTTCTGTTGTCACATTTTAGGATTAACATCTATTCATAATTTCATCTTGAAAGGTCCTTGGAACAGTTCTCAAAGAAACATAATGGAGGCAGATTTCTATTTCAACATTAATATGTTAACAAAATGTAGATAAAATGTGAAGGAAAATGGCATAAAATCTCTTGCACAGTCTCTCTGGCACACCCTTACACACAAGCTGTGAATGGATGGCCAGCTGATAGCACTTCAAAGCAATCTTAAGATGCTTGCATAGTTTGAGGGAGCTGGTGTTTAACAGAAGGAGCTGCTGTAGTATCTTTACAACAACATCTACACAGAAAACTAGGGTTTTTTAAGGGGTGAGAGGGAAAGCTGAAAGCAACTGACAGTGCTGTTTTTTGCTTCACCATTTCTTGTGATGTCTTCTTAACCCCTGACATCTCAGTGTAGGCTTTTTAGGAAGTTAAAAATCCTTCATGAAGATGTGTGTGAACCTGATGTGAAAATGACCATAGCAGGGACTAGATCAAGGATTCCCTCTGCCCAACATCTTGTATGTTTGAGTCTAAAAGCAGACTGCCTTGGATGCAGTATAAGAAAAAGATAAACTTTTCCATAAAGTATTCCTCTACTCTGCAATAATTTGTAGCTCTGGGATCTCCTTATCCAGAGGTACATCTTCATAAGCCATATGGGGAAAGGCTGAGGGAACTGGGACTATTCAGCCTGAAGAAGAGGAGACTCAGGGGTGACCTTATCGCCCTCTACAACTACCTGAAGGGAAGTTGTAGTCAGGTAGGGGTTGGGCTCTTCTCCATGGCAGCTAGTGACAGGACAAGAGGCCATGGCTTGAAGCTGCAGCAGGGGAGGGTTAGACTGGACATTAGGAAGCACTTCCTCACGCAGAGGGTGATTGGGCTCTGGAATAGGCTGCCCAGGGAGGTGGTGGAGTCACCATCCCTGGAGGTGTTTAAGAAAAGATTGGATGTGGCACTGAGTGGCATGGTTTAGATGTTGTGGTGTATTGGGTCATAGGCTGCACTTGATGATCCTGGGGTTCTTTTCCAGTCTTGGTGATTCTGTGATTCTGTGATATCCAAGAAGCTTTGTGATTCAGATTTTCCTTATTCTTCTGGAATTTTTGCCCCTCTAAAAGACTCTGCTGCAAAAAGTTCCACAGCTTAACTCCATGTTGTGTATTATTCTGTTATTTTCTTCAGAGCCTACTTTACAGCTTTTATGGAACAAGTTGTTTCTTATTCACTTCTTTGTCACTCCTGATTGTACAATCTTTATTGTATCTTCTCCCAGTTATCTATTTCCAGCTGTGTGTGTGTGTGGTTTCTTGTTTTAGTGGGTAGTTTGGTTTCTGTTTGTTTGTTTTGGATGCTTTTTATACTTGAAACAAAGTTTGTGTGGTGGTTTCAAGGAACAAGGTCAGTTGGTGTCATAAACAACCTATAGATTCCTTTGTTGCAAACATCACTGTTAAAGAAGATGATTATCTCAAATGTTTGGTGCTATCAAGGAACAAAGCTTAGAAGCAATTGCCACCCTTAGGCAAATATTTGCCAGACACTTTTTTTAAATAGGAATATTTATTAATGTTATTAAGAAAATACTTTGAAAAGAGAGCATAGCAGGGGACACTTACACAGGAGATCTTCTGCCTTTTAAAAAAAAGTGTCTGACACAAAGAGTAATTCCTGGAAAGATGGAACTTAGATGCTATGATGTTGCAGCACTTCCATGTGTATGGGTAGTGTTGATTTTGAAATGATCAGTTGGTTCTGAGAACTAAAACAACTGATTATTGTTCTTTGGTTATTCCACAAAACAGAGCCCTAGAAAGCTGAATTAAAAAGGAAAAAAAAGGAGTAGGAAATGCGTTGGATAACTAAATAAATATGCATTAATTTATTTAATTATGTATATAAATTTAAGTCCATAAAAAAAATAATTCTTCTGGTATGAACCAGATTTGAACAGATTTATACACAAATACTCTAAAAAAAAAACCCAAGCAAAATGCAGCCAACCAACAACAAAAAAACTCAAGCAACTTTGCTTTTTTTTTAATGCTTGACTTACAATGCAGTACTAAGTCAATCTATTTAGATAGCATAAAGTAATTGGGTGATCTATTTATCATTTATATGTAAATATGAATTTTCAGCCATAAGAAGTTTTTTTTGGGGGGGGGGGGTAAGTTTTAGTCACTTTTTCCCAAAGGGATATGAATTAAAAACTAAAGAAAAATAGGCCTTCTGTTCTAATTTCATTATTTCACCAGAAATACAAGTCTTAAAATGATGTTACATTACTCTGTAGACTAAGGTACAAAATTGCTAATTTATTGCTAGACTGCAGAGTCCAATTTGCATTCCAAATCAGACTGCAGCTCTCCCCAAATGAGTAGGTGCCCTCGCAGTGTATTTAACCTATGCTTTTCCTGAGTAAATTCATAGCAGTATGTGTGTTTGTATGTGCTTCCTCACATACATATCCACACGTGCTGCTTCACCATTTTAAGAAGGTCCAGTTTTTTTACTAGGGAAATGAAGTATCCAGCTAATTTTGGATACTAGCAATTAGAAAAAATAATTGATGCAAGTACTGTTTTAAATCTCTGAACTGCCCTGAAATTCCTGTTTACTGTGACACTAACAAATGATCTGTAGAGTGCATATAATTTTCAGCTATTCATGTCGTGTATTAAATTGTGCTTCTTTGTGTGTACAAGCACACATTTGCATACAAAACAATACTGTTATAAATATATTTTCTCAAATATTATAAGGATAATAGTGCATACTTACTCTTAGTGCAGATGAGATATATATATATATATGAAGCAGGGAAATGAAGAGTCATATTATTGTTAAATGTGCTGATGGGGGGGGAGGATTGTGGGAGGAGAGAGAGAGAGAGAGAAGTAATACAGCATAAAGAACCCACAGGCATCTGGGCTTTCCCACTTCAGTAGCAAATAGGGGGAATTATGGGTTGGTGGTCTGCTTCCCATTAGGAGGACACCCCTCCATCTGTTTTCAGTACTGCCTGTTTCCAATTTAAAGCACAGATTTCAATACAAACCTCAATTTCTTTTCTCCATTTTATATGCAAAGTGAGGCTTATGAATCGATGTCATTGCCATAAGAGGTCAGACCAAATTTCCCCCCAAAATTCACAGGCTTTTTATTTGAATACCTGCTTACAGTGGTACACAATGGGCAGCTTTGAGAAGAAAAATTGATAATCTTCACGGAAGAGTAATTTGAATGAAATTACACTTGACAGCCTGTCTCCAAGCAAACAAGGAGAGTGAGAGAGCCTTAGCTAAGCTCTGAGGACTTGCCTAAGCCTCTGCTGTTGGATCTTCCCAGGGAAAAAAAATCCACAGTTTTTTCCTACATCTGACTGAAGCTTTTGATTAATTCTCTGTAGCTGTTTCTAGTGAAGAAAGGTAGCCATGGAAGAGAATATGGAAGAAGGACAAACACAGAAAGGTATTGTGATAAAATTGCTTTCTCTTTGCAAAGAGGTAATTATTTTGCAGCTCCTTATTTGCTTTAGCAGCATGCTGCAAGGTTTGTGAATATTTTATGTGGCAGAAGGGGAAAGATTTGTTTTTTTTTTCATACCATTTATTTCATTTGTCTCTTTGCAATAGCATCTAGCATTAATATAGTGATGGGCAGCTGATATCTAGTATTAAAATAATCTAAATAGGGGATTTTACGTCTATGGTAATAATATTGCAAGCATTTAATGCAGCCTGCTTCCCAGACCAGTCTTTGTTAACCTTCATTTCTTTTGTATTTTCATGCTTGTCTAGCTGGGTCAAGGGAGTCTAGTGTGAACTATGAGAGAGCTACTCACACAATATTGGGAGCTGGTTGCACTTGGATATCTAACAATGTAACCAGTATTTACACCTTGAATCAGATTGCAGGCTGAACAAAGACATGGGCTATATATTGTATATATTTAAGCAGTATTGAAATGTCCCTCTGCCTTTTTGTCTAGTTCTAGTTTGTGATGTGTTGAAGCAGCATTGCTGTAGGTCTAATATTTGCATTGGACAGATTTGCATTTTGCTGTAATTCATTTTGCACGTTGCAGCTGAAATTGCAATAGCAAGATATACACAGCATGTTCAAAGCATTTCTGCTCCACTGTTTCTAGTCAGGCTGAAAATCAGTAATGGGATGTGTTAGCATTTAAATGTGCAATTTGAAATTATTGCAGGCTGCTTATTAGTTTGTTAATCTCTGAGAGATATAGTGGTTTGAATCTTTTCACTTCAGTGTTATTCTGTAAAAGCAACAGTAGTGAAAGGAGCCAAGGCTTTTTCATTTTACTTAAGTACAAAGGGTAATCCTAGTGAATATTTGCCACATTAATCATGTATACTTTTCATTTTACATTTATTTTGAATTCACTTCCATTTTTGAGGAGGATTTAGGAACTCACTAAATCATTTAATATGAATTGTCTGTAGAGGCATATTTTTCTGCACTGATGTCATATTCTGGTTTTCTGCTCCCTGATCAATCTGCTTTCTACATGTAAATGTCATGTTTTCTTATAATAAGTGATCCATTTAGATGGAAGAAATCTTTGGATTGCTTATGGTATTGATTTAGATGCACAGTAGACAATCATGAGAAGACTAAAGGAGAATATATGTGCCCTCTCTGTATGCATACATAGAAGTGTTTATAGATAAATGGATTGTTTCCTGGTTGGTAGCTTCAGCAGTTTCTTCAGTTGAATTTTATGGTTTGCAAATTACAGTAATAATGAGAAAATACAGTTCATGTTTGTGAGTGTTTGTTGTTTTTTTCTGAAGGTAAAATAAGCACTTTTGTTGTATGGTTCAAATCAGTCAGTATGCATTACATTTAGAAATGGAAGATAAGCTTTTTTTAAAGTCTGAAATGCTTTCTTTTCCTTCTTAAAACAAGAGAATTGAACTGTTTAACCACTGAATCAAAATACTTCATTGTTAATGAATGATATTGCCTGCAGGAACAGTGTGAAATTCAAAATAGCTTAATCCTTATTAGGAAGAAAAAAAATCAGTGAAACAAGTGAATCATTTTGTATATTAAAAGAACATGTCAATAAACTGTATCCTCATTGTTCATACAAGCAGTTGAATGACCAATAGCCACTCAAAATGATATGATTAATAGTGTGATTACAACAGCTAATACTACTTACCCCCCACCCTCCATTTACAATGCCATGTGTTCATTTTTTTCCCTTTAGTGGTACCCAGCTGTCATCAGACAGTGACAGGAGTATGATAAGAGCTCACAAATTATCTATTTTTCCTTAATGATGTGGTAGGAGATGCTGCCTGTTTGCTGTGACCATAGCTGTGAACCTGTCATGTCAAGCAGTCCTATTCCCACTATAGCTTATGACAACTTGGAAAATGCATTTAGTTTGAAGAAAATTTGCAATTCAGTAGAATGAAAAAATATTTTTTTAATTTTTGAGGGTCCTTGAATGCAGATGTTAGAATTATAGTGAAGTATAGGGATGATTATGAAACCATGAATCTCTTTAAGGTTTGCACTTTGCACTTGAAAAATATTGACTGTTATTAGCATGACTTGATGATTCTCTTTCATACTTCCTGGGGTTTTTCTTTTGCTTTTGTGTAGCATGATCTATCTATTATGTGTTTAACTGATATCCATAGTATAGTTTCAGGGCATTTGGACTAGTTTTTCTTTCTAATGCCCCAGCAACTTTAATTGTAATTCATATGTTCTAATTTCACCCTCCTGCCATTGTGAGCAGAATTGTTTCTTTCTTTCATCCTCCTTTTCTTTCTACAAAATCAATGGGAGTACAAATTGTCACTGCTTCTCCATGCCTGTGCTTTTCACAGCAGATGCTTTGAACCTCCCACTGAACAGCATTACGTCTTGCTAGCAACCATGATGGAAGTGAATAATTCCATGGTGATGCATTTCAGAAATACGACAGCTCTAGCAGGAGACTTGCACATTTGGAAATCTTGTTATTTTAAAGAATTTTATGCGATAAGATACTGACAAGTGCAAAGCTAGTTCTTACTGTAGTGCTTCCATATGATGACATTCTGCCTTACACAATCTCTGTATATTCTGGTGTTTAATATTTATGATTTTTTTATGACTATCTTAGAAAATTATCAGCAAAGAATTACTAGTAATAAAAAAGAATGACTAGAATATGTATAGTTTCCAATGACTGAAAATCAGAAATGGACCTCTTCCCATATCCTTACATATCTCACTCCCTCACCTCCTCAATTTATTTTTCTACTGCTTTGGAAAATGTGGTTTCTTCTTGGCATCAGTACCCTTAATACAGTAATGTGAGATAGTGCTGTTGTTTCATATCTAAACCTGTGAAAATTGAAACTGAGAAAAAATGGTATTAATTCATTTTCTGTTTTAAAGTATTCAAAGACTTGTGGTTTCACCCCTTTTCTCCTTGATACCACATTTTCTTCTCTTGCAAATCAATATAGATTGGGGAGGATATTTCAAAGGTATTTACTACACAGCTCTGTGTAGCTGTCCAAGAACTGAAATTGTGCTGAAAATCTGACTGAAATGTAAGCTACTTGGGAACACTAACAAGTGTTCTAACAAAGTAAAAAGTCATCACATCTCAGAAATATCTTGTTCACGATTTTCATAATACTGACATTATGGTACATGCCTAGAACTGCAACATTATGAAAGCTTTAATTGCAAATTTGCTGCCTGGAAAACCTAGGATAACTAAAGCCTGTGATGCATTTGACTTTTATTTTTCAGAAATGATCAGCTACACTTAGAAGCAGAAGATTCACTGATGTCTTAAGGGATTAATGCTAATTTGGAAAAAGTCATGCCTACAAGTGCCAGTGTTTGAAAGACAATGTCAGACTGTTAGCTTTGCTATTTAGAAAAAGGTATTGGTGTTAGGCACAGTCTGAAAATCCCTTGTGGTCTCCTGTGGCCNTCCTGCAGAACAGGTCTTCCCTCCATGAAAGGACAAAGATTGCAAAGATCTCCCCAGCCCTGATCATTTTTCCTGACAGGAAACTTTCCAGATGTCAGGTACCAGGGATTTTTGCATTGTGTGGGCCTTGGTACAGTGGAGTTTAGGATTATTCTCACCGTATATCTATTTCAGAAACAAGAAACATTCTGTAGCACAACAAGACATACCTCTTGCACTAAATTGAAGATGAATGTGCCTTTTTTGTTTCACCCGTAACTTTATTTTTTTAGTCTGAAATCCTTTATAAAATAGACTCTTGGGAATGGATGGAGCATCTGTGTGTGTGTACAGCAGCAAACATGAGGCCCCACCTGGAGTACTGTATCCAGTTCTGGGCTCCTCAGCATAAAAAAGTTGTGGAGCTGTTGGAGCGAGTCCAGAGGAGGCCACAAAGATGATTAAAGATTAGAGAACCTCCTCTACAAAGATAGGCTGAGACAGTTGGGGTTATTCAGCCTGGAAAAGAGAAGGTTTAGAGGGGATCTTATAGCAGCTTTCAAGTACCTGAAGGGGGATTATAAGATAGAAGGGGAGAATTTTTTTAGGTGGTCAGACTGTAATAGGACAAGGGGGAATGGTTATAACGTTAAGGATGGGAAATTCAGATTGGAGATTAGAAGGAAGTTCTTTCCCCAGAGAGTGGTTAGGCACTGGCCCAGGTTGCCCAGAGAGGTTGTGGCTGCTCCATCCCTGGCAGTGTTCAAGGCCAGGCTGGATGTGGCCCTGGGTGACCTGGGCTAGTGATTGGCATCCCTGCCCTTGGCAAGGGTTTGGAACTAGACGATCTTTAAGGTCCCTTCCAACCTGCCCATTCTATGAATCTATGAAACATGAGGAAGAGCTGATTTTACTTAAGCTGTATTAAGCTGTATACTTGGCTGTATTACACCTAACAAACATGAATAAGGTTTCATTAATAGGATAGAAAAAAATATATAATAATTTTATATTATAAATTTTTGTGGAAAGAAATAGCTGAACACTAGAAAAGAAATAATGAGTTAGTATTTCATCTGCACTAGTGATTTTAGTGGATCTGCAGTCTATTGAAGCTTTTTTTGCTTTTTCCACAGCATGCCAGTAAAGGAGAGATTTAAGTAGAGTTTTAGAGGAAAGTCATGAGGAGTCTAGTATGTTGTTAGTAGTATGTACACAGAGCCTTTCATTCTTCAGCCATGAGAGGTTGAATTGCTTCTCATTTCAGTGCTTTTTGGAAAATGGCAGACTGATTAGTAGAGGACCACAGACTAGATGAAAGTGATGATATTTATTTCATACTAAGAAATAAACCAACACCCAATAGTCAAATCACTTCTGGCGTATCATGCAAGTTAGCCTTCTAAATCTTTTTATTTAGCTTTAAAAGAAAACACTTCTCCAGTTTCTCATTTGACTATTGTTAGAAATTTGGTTGAAATAAAAACGAGCAATTCTCAATATTTTGCACTTTGATTTAGTTGCGCGACTATACCTGTAAAGAAAGATGAGGAGTTCTTTTCTGTGCTTTAATGTAAATGCCACGCTATGAGCCATACTTGTATCTTTAGTTAGATCTTTTTTATGTTTTAATACTCTGTCTAGTCTTATAGGACACCTGAATTTGGAATTTGGAAACAGTTTCTAAATTTGATGTTTTGAGTAGGAAGTAGCAGACATTGGCTGATATTCTTCATACAAAACTGTGATTTACAGTGCTTGATTCTTAAAGAAAACATGGTGAGCAGAGGCTAATCTTTATTTCCTTTGGGAATGTATTTTCAATTCTACACTTAGTTCTCAAGCTTGTGTTTAGGTTGGAATTTTACCAGAGTAGAATGGTCTTAACTTCCATCATGTTTCTTGTCACACAGTCTTAAAAGTAAGTGTGTGGATCGTGTTTGTTAAAATATTCACTCAACAATCACAAAGTCACTAACAGAGTGACTAATTTTCCTTCTTAATCAATGTTAAAGATGGAAGTAAATTTTAGCATCTGGCAAAGTATAACACTCTGTTTCCTGCTTGATACTTTGTAGTAGTTAATCAATAAAGTTTGTTACTGAAAAATAAAACAACATTCGATATGGATTTGGAGCTAATTGTTCTGATACTGTAAGAGTAATTCTTCTTTATGTAGTAACTGCAGACTACTTTAATATTCTTACATTAGGAGCAGTGAGTTCACAGAATCACAGAATCACCAAGGCTGGAAAAAACCCCAAGGATCATCAAGTCCAGCCTATGACCCAATACACCACAACATCTAGAGTCTAGAGCTGTAACTTGAATATATGCTATTATTCAATATACTAGGCTTTTATTCACAGATAATGTTGTAAATAAATTTGGTCTTGCTTGCTTATTTAATCTTTAACACTGAAATGTCTCTGTTAATAATAGAAAACATTGTATTTTTACAGGCTTAATGCCATACTAGTCATAGGCATGAAAATCCAGTATTAATAGGATCTAATTATACTTTTATATATATATGGTTACAGGGCAAAAAGTATTCCAACTGCCCTAAGGCAGATGGAATCCTCAATTCAGTGTGTGAGAATTGAAGTCTTCATGGTAATTTTGACACTTTTATGTCAATTTCATAAATAAACTATTTTAGAAATAAGATATTTCATAGGAAAGATAGGTAAATATGTAGGAAAAAGTGATGAATATGTTTAAAATTATTATATATACTATTCCTTGGAAGAATACTCTATAAACCAGGCCATATAAGTTTATAAAAGCTTTTCTACAGTTTGTAGAGGTTCACTTTGAGGTAAAAGGAGTATTTTTGGTTTCTAATTAAAAAAATGAGCATTTAGTGATGACAAAACAATACTGCAGATACAGCAAAAATAAATCTCAATCAGCTTAGTGCTTGAGGTACCTCAAGTCTGCACTAGAGGTGGAAGGCCATGGAAATGTTAACACTATTGCTAGTTCTGTTTTTTCTGTTCTATCAGTTAGTAAGTCCTAGGTCTTAAGAGTGTTCTCGAACATTTCACACAGAATCACGAAGACTGGAAAAGACCCCCAGGATCATCAAGTGCAGCCTATGACCCTATACACCACAACATCTAAACCATGCCACTCAGTGCCACAGCCAATCTTTTTTTAAACNCTAGGTCCCTCTCCGCTGAGCCACTCTCCAGCCACTCATCTCCCAGCCTGGAGCACTGCATGGGGTTGTTGTGGCCAAAGTGTAAGACTCTGCACTTGGCCTGGTTGCTGTTTTGGGTGGGATTCTTTCTGATACTTTTTGAAAAAGAAATAAAAAATGCCCAGACTATAGATATTATGGTGACATACAAAGCCCCAGAGAAACTTGCAGACAGTCCTTTTGTTAGCTTGTAGAAGTACACTGCAGAGAAGAGTAAACCTTCTATATTTCAGATTTTACTTGATCATTTTCATGGTCTTTTTGGAAAGTTCAAGTCATAGGTTTTGACCCATAAAGCCCAAATGGCCTAAGAATATGATATGGTAATTTATGGTAAACCCTGAATTTCATGGCATTCTAGGCATGCAGCTCAAGACATCTATACATAGCTTACTGGTAGAGCCCTCTCTGAACAACTTTTATATTATATTGTGGTTTGTCCTAAGCCTTTTGTTCTACCATCAGGAACTGCAAATTCTGAGGTGTTCCTGTTACATAAGGAAAATTAGACACACAGTTCAAGTAATAAAAAGCAGAGCATCTACTTTTGATGTTATTTGAGAGAGTGTTTATGGGTTACCTAACTGAATTTATTGAATGGAGGTTTGCCTTCCCTGTTAGTGAATGACAATAGACAAGTTAAAATTACCTTAACCTTTCTAGTAAATTAATCTTTGCCTTTTCCCAGTTAAATACCATATTATATCCTCATGTGATATGTAAAAATCATTTATAATCAGCAACTTCTTGCTTTTTACTGGCCTGCTTGTTTTGTGATTTCTGAGGTGAAGATTCTATTTCCAAATATATTTTTCTGCATAATTTATTTAACATGTTCATGGCGTTGGATCTGGCCCTTGGGATGCTTATATTTGGTGTGCTCCATTTTCAGTGTAGGAGGTAGGGAAGAACTGAGCAGAATGTACTGCTGTCACTCAGAGCACACAAATGCTACTGTGCCCTACCTGAGTAAATGTTAAACAGATCAGGTAGCTGCAGTAGAAGAAAAGGAATGCAGAGCTGCTACTGGGTGCAGAGAGCCCAAATTCAACCTCTGGTTGTTGGATTATTCCATTGTGAGAAACCTTAATTGAGCAGATGCCCTTGAACAGATTTTTATTTTTACTGATAATGATAATGGTAAAATCAATAACATTTTTAATTCTGTATATGGCACAAAAGAACTTACGAAAAACACTTTCCTTTCAAAGATCATAATGCAATAAGAGCAATAAGAGCATATGCTTGAACTTACAGGGGTAGTAGATTGCTAAGTCTTTGTAAATAGAAACTTAATATGCATAACTGAGGATGAAAGTAAATGCCTGATATTGCCTTGAGAAAAGGACCATTGACTACTGGTGACTGTGATGTTCCTAAAGGTATTCAATTATATTATTGAATGTTGTATTATTGATTTTTAAATTGAGTAGTTTTAATGTGAAATGCTTCTCTCTTAACATGGTTTGCTTTTGTTTTCTACTTGTTGATAAACCACTCCTATACAGAAAAGGAACTTACATTTCTAGCCGAACAACACAAACCCAGCGATTTACTTTCTCATGAAATACTCTGAATATGTAGATATATACATATATCTAAAATGAAATCCTTTTCCTATTTGTTGTGATGCTTCAATATAGCAGTACAATCATCTTCAGAGACTTTCTGATTTCTAATCTCTTACTGAGAGACTGACCAACAAAGTTTTGATCAACATAAACTTTTAACATTATAAATAAGAATAATCATTCTTTCTCCTCTGCATTTCCTCCTAGTTGGAGGCTGCAGTTCCTTATAAACACCTGCGTATTTATAAAGATATAAAGTATACTACATTATACTTCCCTTTTGCTGGAAAATTCATGGTCCTTGTAGAGTATTAAGGAGCACTGTCATTCACACTACCCACTAATCTTGTAGACATGAGTAGAATTGATTTGTAATTGCATATATTGGCCTTGATTTTAGGGTTATATAATCTTTCCAAAATTATAGATACAACTAACTTCAAAATGGGGAAAATTAATGACCAAGGTGCTGATCCTGCAATGACTTACACGTACATACTTGATGTGAGTAATCGCATTGGTTTTATACCGATTATTCACATAAGCAAGAAGGAAGCACATGCACAGTGTTTACAATTAAGACCTAACAATGCCATGGAGTAATTTGCATGGAGCTGTCAGGATTTTGGCAGGAAATCTGTGAGAGTATATGGTGATGCACTTTGATAGGGTCTGGAAGGAAGGATGAAGGGACTTTGTTTATCAGCTGAGTGGTTTTGTTATTGTTTTGCATGGTATTACTGTTGCCATAAATTCTGGAAAATAGGCACTTGGGACAAAGTTAATGGAGAAAGATAGAGTTACCTTTAATGGGAAGCTTCCACACCTTCGAGATCTTGTACATGGATGCGCGCTGCCCCAAGGGATTATCTCTTTTATACATTTTATTAGTAATTAACATTTTGATATCTATAGCCAATCCTGGCACTAGGTTTTCCAATAGCTCACCCCCGGTGGTCTTCAGCTCTGCGCCTCAGAGAGAGCCCACGTGGGGCTNCATGGGTATCACTCCCCACACTTTCCCGTGGGCAATGAGTTTAATGCTCCCTCTGCTGTGGGCACAGTTATGGCACCAGGGGCCACAGGAGACCACAAGGGATTTTCAGACTGTTCCTGGAAAGTCCATGATAGTACCTTAAGAACAGGCCTAGTGGCTCCTAATATGTGAACAATCTGGGAAGCTTCACATAATTCTAAAAGTCCTAAAGATCTACAGAACATGCTCAAATCTTTAGACAGCATTACAGTAGATTAATATTCTTTGAGGTCTTCTGTGGCTGTCTGCAGAAGAAATCATTTTTTCTTCTTCACTGTTTTAATTTTTAAGGGATTTTGCTTGTGTTTTTCCATATTAGATTTTGGATTCACTCTTGGGCAGAGTATACTAGGCCTTGTGCTGGTATTGAAATCATTTGCTAGCGTGTCTTGTTCACACACTTAAGCCAAACTGGTAGTCCAATTTGCTGTGCAGATGGAATTTTCCCCAAGGCAGGCTACTATTGACCTTTTGTTTACCTTTTCCCTGCAACATGGTCATGATTTGCTTTCTAAGATCATCTGGGAGTTTAATTTCCTTAAATTCCTGCTGCTGGTGCAAGGACTAACACTGGTGTTACCCTTCTAGCTGTCCTCTTGTAACAAACTATAGGTGAGGTATTTGGTCTTCTAGTGCCTCAAACAGCATGTTGGTTAGTTTTCTGTCTTTTGTGGGATACAGTGGTGCAGACACTTGATAATCCTTCTGAACACAGTGTCTATTGGAAGGCTTTCTGTTATTGTAAGGTTCTGGACTCTACTACAAACAAAGAAAATAAGCATTCCTTTCTAAGATTTTTTCCCATATAAACTGTGCTATTTAAAATCCTCAAGGGATAAAAGATACTACTGCCAGTTACATGTAGAGTTTGCAGGAGTGTCTTCTAGTTTTATATAACCATTCTGTCATGCAGATAAAATTAATAAGAAAAGGTGCTTATCACTGTGACTATCCTATGAGTTTTGTAAAATATGTGTAATATTTATACTACAACCACACCCAAGGCATGTGGCAGAAAGGCCAGAAAATAAAAAGTAAATTTGTATCAGCTGCTCAAAAACACATGGAGGCTACCATTTCTCAAAGATGTCATCTTTCAAAATTATTCTAGGTTTATGAACAATGTTCTCCAGTGAAAACACTGGAGTAATTATAACCTAGCAGTGAGTAGGTCTTTTAGGTTAGCTGTGTTTATGCTCATCGTTCAGACAAGAATTTAGTTCTCCCTCCTCCCCATCTGGTACAGTCATAAAATATTTAAGACACAGGGGAACATGTTAGGGACATTTTGGGGTCTGTTATTTGCTTTATAGATGTGTTTACATGTAGGGTAGGAGGGACTTTTGCTGTTAATTTTTTCTTCATTTTGCTCTATTACACATGCCCATACCATCTGTATTGCCTGTACTTCCAGCAGATATCCTCCTGTTATTACTTGTCATATCCTCTTCTATAAGATGAAACTTATACTTTATGATGTAATTATTGACAGCTTTAACTTATAAAATCCAGTTCAGGCACCTTTGCCTTTCTGGAATGTGATTGCAATGTGCAGGTTTCAAGAATTTTAAGTACCTACAGCTAGCTGTAGGTGTGTTTTGTGAATACTATACTCAACCAGGCACAGTCTGAAAATCCCTTGTGGTCTCCTGTGGCCCCTGGTGNAACCAACAAGCTAAAATATATTTTTCTTTCCTGATAGAAGATTACAGTTATGTCCACACCTGAGGAGTTACACTGTTACTCCAACTTGTCTTTCTTGATTTATTTCTATATCGTTTCATTTTTATTACTGTCTTCTAATGTAGACTCAACTAGATTTCATGTAACTGCTTCAGTTGATAAATGTCGTGATATTGTCTGGCATCTCATTTTCTCCTTTGATTGTTCTTTCCCTCCTAATCTCTGGTCTTTTTGTGAGTGTGTACAAACCCTGTAGCTCAAGCTGGAAAGATGGGTTGTCTACTTGGAGAAGTCCAAAAGCACTTCCACTCAGGAGTTGCTGATCTGTAATCATTTCTCTAATCAAATATCCTGACAAGGCATTAGATTTTGGTGTTGCTGCAGAATGTGTTTGCTTTATTTCTAAAGGGATAATTTTACCAGACTTTTTGTAGTCCTTCAGGGACAATGATTTACACAATGGCTTAGATGTGACTAGCAATATAAGAGTAGCAGTCATTAAATTATTTCCATCTACCTTACCGTTCTTAATCTGTTATGTGGTTGGTTTTTTTCCCCCATACCAAATTCATTGTGATAAACTGTACAATTTGAAAGCTTTCCTACAGAAATGTGAGGAGGAGTAGTTTGACTAGGGGTTGTAGTGATTGATAATGCTGCAGAGTTTTTCCACATAGGCGTGGCCTTAAATTCTGTAATAAATTAAACTAGTAAGTACTAAAATACAAAATACTTGCATGGAATGAATATAATGAAACAAATTTGCTCTTTTTAAGTGGGAAAACATGGTGGAGACCTCTCTAGTAATTTGTTCTCTATTATCAGAATACAAAAAACTTTCTATTATTTTTCACTTTAATGGAATTATTTAAAAAGAGGGCAGTTATTTGCTTTGACTGTTTTTATTCTTTAATGAAATTGTTTTTCCCGTTTAAAGAAAAAATAAGGAAAAACTAACCCTTTTTCTATGTCTTTCTGGTTTTTGGAATAGAATGTCAGTGCTTTGTCAGTTATCACAATGTTTATTTTAATCTCTGAATTAATTTTTTCGGTTGCTAGGCAATTCTACTTCATAGTTTTAATGGCAATGACTAATTCAGGATGCTCTCATATCAGAACATGCAATTGTTTGCTTCAAAACTAGATTTCTGTATGACATAGTGCTTGACAAATACTTGTGTCTGTACAATTTGACTATAGCAAAAAAAGTATCCACGTTTCTCTTATAAAGTCCTATATTTTTTGTACAACCCAACAAAACCACTGTAAATCTGAGGTATTCAGAAGAGGCAAAATTGGGCTTTTATGTGTGTGTAGAAGAGAAGTGCTCTAATGCCTGATATTTCAGGAATTTTTAAAGGCAGGTCATGGCACTGATTATGTAGTCTGTGTTTCGAGCTGATATCAGTTAAGTCTTTTTACATCCTCAGTGGCAATGGTGTAGTAAGTGCTATGTATGCCACTTACTCTGCTTGCAGCTGTATTCAGCAGATGTTGCTTTTTAGCAGTGCAGGGAAGTTCAAAAATAGGTATGAATATTCAGAGTAGTAATAACCACACTATTAAAGAAAACCTCTTAACTGTCTGTAGTTCCAGAGCTGTTTTTCACACTGGAAGAAGCACAATGCCTCAGGACAATTTCTTTGAACATTAAAATAGTTTTCTACTAATTTGATACTATCCTTATTTAAGGACAAATAAAGAACTTTAAATGAAACTTCATGGGTCCCTCAGCATCAGGATAATGCAGAAGCATAGGCCTTGTATATTTTGTTCCTATCAGCTATGCTTTCACTTAGCTATTAGCTAGTGAAGTACTGTATTTGGGCTTGTTATGTCCATTCAACTCTTATGTTTCCATGCTGGTGAACTGCACAGCTTGGAAATGAATGGAATCCATTCAGTTTCCCTGTAACCCACAATGCCAATGCCATACCTTAGTGGGCTCTGTGCTCCCAGCAGTGGTTTGAGGTTTATCACCTCAGTTTCCTTATCCCAGAGCATCATTCTGCATGCCTAATTGCTCTTGATTTTCTTTCTCCATAGATTACAGTAAAATTCATGATAGTGGCCACTCTTTTGGTACAGTTAGTGCATAGCTGAATTGGTTCATCTGAATCATTTGTTGCCATCAAAAAGCTAAATAAGACTAATTTTGTCCAGTGCTAAGACATAATGTATTATTGGGACAGAAAAGACTGGAAATGCTATCTATTTTAATGATTTTGTCTTAAGTTACACAATCTTTGCAGCCTCTGGCAAAATCTTCCAATTGCTGCTTTACAACTTCAGTTATAGCTGATGTTGGTGTTAGGTAAGCAGCAACACTGTGCTATTTTGGAGCTTTCTAATTAGACTTGAGAGAAAACAAACATAAAATAAAACAACACACAAAGTATTTTCAAGACTTTTTCAAAAAGATATAGGAAAAAGAATTAGATCATTTTGCTATACTCCTCATAGAATAATATGCTTTTATTCAGTTGTTAGTTATATGTGAACTAATTAAGCTGCATAGATAGCCAGAATGTTCTCAACTGTAATGATAATATACACTGATCATTTGCATTCAATATATACTTGGGGAACCTCACTTTTTGATGACAGGTGGAATATGCAGCCAAATATTATATTAATATTAGTGAGACTGCCCAACTGCTCTTAGTCTGTATTGCCACTTAAAGTAAGCAATAGTGAGATGACAGTTTTCAGTTAGTGGAACTGGGTTATGAAACTCCTGCAGCAGAAGCATAACAATTTTAACATGGATGAAGTAAACCTGTAAGGGATATGAAATAAATTTCTTAATGAATGTATATCATAACCCTGGCTCTGTGTGACATAACACTTATGATTTTAAAACCAACTTTGTTGTTGTAACTTTACCAAATACCAACAGCTGTGCTCTAATAAACAAGGTAAAAACAACAAAACAAAAATCCCAGTTGCAGTAGTGCACAACTTTAGTAGCTACAAATGTTAGATCTTTGTCTAGCATACGAATTCTCAGTAATAGTACATGGTTGAAAAATGGAAATGTGTCACAGCAATAATTTCCCTCATGCTTGCTAATTCTAAAGAATGAAATTGGTAGGAAGTCCTGAAGGTATTAAAAGTTATATTTTTGGATTAAAATGCAAGCTCTTCTTTCAGCCAGTAATTTATAAATTGCAGTTTCAGAGAAAAGCTTGTTAAAATTATTAGGATTATTAAGATTCTGGACTGATATATGAAACATCTGAAATTGATTATCTGTATTGATTACTTTTTTAATTTGACCTATTGAAATTCCTACAAAATTGTTTGTGCCCTTAAAAAATCTTGCAGTAACTTGCTGTGTCTTGATTTCCCATTGTCAAATGCCATATAGCACATACATAAGCATTTATTTCTTCCCCTTTTTCCATGAATTGTTTATTGCTTTAGTAGATTACAGTCTTTACATTTCTGTAATGGGAACCTCATCTAGATGGTAAAGAAAGATGAAGTATACTAGTGAATATCTATTGATTTATAAATAAACAAATTGCAACCATGAAATGTTCTTGGCTATTAAAGATGGACTAAAATGTAATTGAAGTATCTTGTCTGTCTCACTCTAGTTTCTAACAAAATATTTTAGCTTTGCTCATTTAAATGGAGGATTTGCAGTCATTGTGTATGACATATGCGTTGTTAAAATGAAGAGTGACAGACCTTTGATTTTTAGCAGTGACATAACCTAAGGCAGAATGTTGTGATATACATATGGTGGATGTCTGTGCAGTGTGCCAAAGGAAGGAACACTTTAGAAAGTTGTTAACTTCAGCCCCTTCAAAAGAACTGGATTTCTTAGTGATAAGTGTGTGATATCAAAAGTTCAGAACACATATGTTTCTACTAGGGGTCAGTGTCTCTTTGTACTCATTTTACACAATTGACCCCCAACAGTGACCTGTATTTGCTATTGGCTATTTCTCTTTTGTAAGGTGACTGCAATTTTTTTCAGCTAAGGAAATTATGAGAAAGTTTGTTCTGCCTGGCAGCAGAAAACATGGACTTTGTATGGAGTATAACTGCAAATTCAAAGAAAATTTCAGGCTAAGTATGGAAGATTAGCAATCCAAACTCTTAATAGAAATATACTCAATAGACTGTTTCTTAACGGTACCTGTTTGTGTGAAGGGAGTGGGAAATCAAGAAGGAAAGGGTAAATCACATATTTCCAATGTTCTTCAAGCAAGTAATATACAAAGGAAAGCTTTACACTAGTTTTGTACAAATCTGATACAAACCTATGAAATCGCATTTATTAATGCCAAAATTTTTGATAAAGATTATTTTCCAAATTCTTTCTGATTTTATGGCAGCTTCTTGGGAAGGCTGAAAGTTTTATTCTTTTGTGCTTGATTATTTTTCCCTATGGAAGTGTAATTCTTTACATTGTGTCATGTATAGAAAATTAGTTGTCTGTAAGTAAACACTGATGATCCTGGGAGGCAAACATGTTACTGGAAGAGGCAGAAAACTTATGGGAGATTGGTTTAGTCATGAAAAGCCATTTCTGAATCCTGAGTAGAGGCAGGTGAAGTAGTAGTAAAAGATGAATGGAATGTGTACGTGGTAGATTGTACTAGCTGTAAAATAACTTTTTGAATGTACTGTAGTTCCTAGAAAAGCAATGTCTATAATATTTTGCAGAACAGTTTAGTTTTCTCTGTTCTATGGAACAAACTAGGTCCTATAAGTGATGATGAACAGAAATTGAAGAAAATATTTTGAGAACAAAATGTATTTTGTAGAATATCTGCCTTTGATGTGAAGCAAGCATTAGGCCATCATATGTCACACTCATGACATAAAGCAGACTAGTAAGGCTTTCTGTGATAGCAGCACAGGTAGAGCACAGTTGCACGTTGATATGTCTCACCAAATGAAATTAGGAGAGAGAAAAATGGAAAGTGATTGCAGCATTCTCATGATTCACTGTTTGGCAAAGCCAACTAGATCTGGAGGTGAACTTGTCTGGAAGAAATAAATGATTACCATTATTCATTACCACTGGAGAAAAAAAGAACAACAAAAGAGTGAAGAGAACTTTCATTAGGAGGAAATTTTGAGCAGCTATGCAGTACATAGAACACCTCTCCTACAAGGACAGGCTGAGGGAGCTGGGATTGTTCAGCCTGGAGAAGAGAAGACTTTGGGGGGGACCTACTAGTGACCTTCCAGTACCTAAAAGGAACTTCCAAGAGGGCTGGAGAGGGCCTGTTTGCAAAGGCCTGCAGGGAAAGGACAAGGGGCAATGGTTTGAAATTGGAGAGGAGTAGATTTAAATTGGACATTAGGAAGAAGTTCCTCACCACAAGGGTGGTGGAACACTGGAACAGGTTGCCCAGGGAGGTGGTTGAGTTCCCATCCCTGGAGGCATTGCAGGTGAGGCTTGCCAGGGCTCTGGGCAAGCTGCTCTAGTTGGGGATGTCCCTGGCCACTGCAGGGGGGTTGGACTAGATGAGCTCCAGAGGTCCCTTCCAACCCAAACCATTCTAGGATTCTATGATTCTACATAAGGTGTCTGCTGCTTGGAGTTGTATGGCATGTCTGCTTGTATTTTCAAGATTTCCAAGGACTAGAGTAATAAGGGATTAAATGAAAATACAAGTCTTACTTACATAAGTGAACGAAACATCTTGAATATGTGAAGTGAATGCATTTTGAAGGCTGAGGAACTGGAAAATGGCTAAAGGAATAGATGAACCCCTCCCCCCCCCAAAAATAAAGGTAAACAAACATCAAACAAAACAAACACCAAAAAAAACCCCAAACCAACAAAACCCACCCCCCTCAACAACAAAATGCCCCTCCTGCCCCGAAACCGCAGGAGAAAAAAAAAATCCCAAACTTGTTTTAAGTGGCATACTGGGGCTTGACTTTCCTGTCTTTACAGTTTATGGCAATTAATGTAGTTTTATACAGTTAATTATTTTACAATAGTGAAGCTTCTGACTCTACTGAAGCTGCTGCTTGGGTGAGATCTGTCCTTTAGCTATTCCTTTCACTTGAATCATGGATCTTCTGGCTCCTAAAACAGGTAATAACAATAATCAGAATCTTTAGCTGGAGGACCTGTGTCTAGGGGTGCTGTAAAGTGCAGTGAGTGGGTAGAGAATGACTGTATAATGTTAGGTCATTATATCAGTTCAGTGAAGACCTGCATTGCAGCAGTTAGATAGTGAAGAACATCTCATGGAGTCGAGACTTGAGAGGACTGTATGGTAATACATGGAGTGGGAGAGTGGATAGCTGCTGGAATTGCTGGTGGCTGACAACTGAGGTAACCAGATGGATTGGTAGTGTTTAGTGTTGAAAGGGAGCAGTTAAGAGAGGAAGATCTCCACCTTTTATTCTGTATCTATGGGATGTGATATGATAGCTGCATGATATTTTACTCCTGCTATTTGCTATTGAAGCACGAAGCTGACAGAGGAAAAACAGAATCACTTTTCAGCTAGAAGGTGTTTCTGTAGCAGTTGTGCTGGCTCTGTGTAAAGCTGTGTCAGAGGTGGCATTGGCACTGAGACTTTACCCAGAAAAGAAGCCTGGAGGACTTCAGCATTTCCCCCAGGCAACAACAGAATAAAGACAGAAAATGCTATGTCTGCTTCTAGCTGAAGAGTTCCCATGAACTCCTAGCCCTGCATCACTAGCTTCCTTGCACTGCTTCATGGGTCGTGCACAGTAATTTTTATAAAAACATTGCTTTGCTTTGAGCAGAAACTCTTTAGTCCAGTTAAAGCTGTTCTATGGTGATATTTGCCAAAAGTTGGATGCAGCATGTGCAACCAATCATAATATGTTCCTTTAGTACAAAAGAGTGATTTATCTCATTTTTACTGCCCTCAGTCTTTAGCTTTCAAAAATGCAACACAGTATAGAATCCTAGAATGGTTAGGGTTGGAAGGGACCTCTGGAGGTTATCTAGTCCAAACCCCCTGCAGTGGCCAGGGACATCCCCAACTAGAGCAGCTTGCCCAGAGCCCTGGCAAGCCTCACCTGCAATGCCTCCAGGGATGGCAACTCAACCACCTCCCTGGGCAACCTGGGCCAGTGTTCCACCACCCTCGTGGGGAGCAACTTCTTCCTAATGTCCAGTTTAAATCTACTCCTCTCCAATTTAAAACCATTGCCCCTTGTCCTTTCACTGCAGGCCTTTGCAAACAGGCCCTCTCCAGCCTTCTTGGAAGTTCTTTTTAGGCACTGGAAAGTCACTAGTAGGTCCCCCCGAAGTCTTCTCTTCTCCAGGCTGAACAATCCCAGCTCCCTCAGCCTGTCCTCATAGCAGAGGTGTTCCAGCCCCCTGATCATTTTTGTGGCCTCCTCTGCACCTGCTCCATCAGCTCCATGTCCTTTCTGTGTTGAGGGCTCCAGAACTGGACCCAGTATTGCAGAGGAGGTGTGAGCAGAGCAGAGTGCAGTGGCAGAATCACCTCTCTGGCTCTGCTGGCCACGCTTCTCTTGCTGCAGCCCAGGATGCCATTGTGCTTCTGGGCTGCCAGTGTGCACTGGTTGCTCATGGCCAGCTTCTCAGCCACCAGCACCCCAAGTCTTTTTCTGCAGGGCTGCTCTCTATCATCTCATCCCCTAGCCTGTATTGATAGTGGGGATTGAAGTACTTTGCCACTGTTTCTTTGGAGAGCGGAGGCACTGGGCTGGGATCTGCTGGGAGTTTTCACTAAGAAACTAACTAGGAAGAGAGGCCAGACTTGTGCAGGGGAGGAGAGGGCTACCTAGCAGTGAAAGCAGACAGCAGAGTCTGATCTTTCCCTTCCAGATGTGGTTTCGGGAATAGAGAGAAAGCTGAAGTAATACTTTCCTTATAAAGTGCTCCTGTGGATGCCAGATGACATTTGGAAAGCATCACTTGCATGGAGGCAAAAATGTTGATGCCAAATGATATTTGGAAAAGTTCTGAAATCACTCTCTCTCAATGCTTTTCTTGTAAGTATGTACTGAGGAGAAACCTAGGCACCATTTAGCCACTGTCAGATGCAAAGCAAATGATCTTAGTGGGGGAAAACTGGAAGCTTCATGTGTCCTGCAAGCAAGAACAGCAGACCAGGCTGTGCAAATTCTTACAGAATAGGCAGGAATTGGCAAACATGGTGAGCATTTTGTAAAGCAGATCATCTCCCTTCACCATAGGCTTTGCTCATGATGCAATTAGTTCAGGATGTTCTTCCTAAGTCCTGTTTCATAGAGATGCAGGAGAAGCTGTACTGTGTCCCAGCTGACATGGACTGGACTCCCGACAGCATTTGTTCCACAAACAGAGGATATCTCTGCTCAGTATGTGTGTATGTACCAAATACCTCATGGATCAAGTCTGAGGGAGTTTTGCTTCCAAGAGCACATGTCTGAGATTACACCTGTCCCATTGCCATTTTCAAGTCCCTCCTGTAAAGCCTAAAAGAAATCCTAAAGTTGTTCAAAGAAATGTTTGGTAGATTTCCCACCCCTGAGGGTAAATTAACATGTTTTCCTTTAATTTCACTCTTTGGAATAGTGGGAGGATTTTGGCTGTAACTTTAAAGATTGCAGCCTCTAGGCACTGTGTATAGCCAAGCTCATCCTTAATAATTAATTTTGAACAATTAGTAAATAAAAACAATGTTTTATGTTGGAAAATATGGATATAAAGGTGGAATTCCTTACATCTGAAATAAATGAAGATAAGGGAGTGGGGGAAACAGTGGAAATAGCAAATCAACACAGAAGTGTATCTCTATTACTGGTGTGTAGTATCTGTGAAAAATGAGAAATTCTGAGTTTGAGGAAATAAGAATTGTATGAAGTATTTATAATACATGTAGTTTTATAATATTCTGGTATTTTGAACAGCAAATATCAAGATGAATTTGCTGTGTAGGGAAGAAGGTAAGACTATAAACCAAGAAAATCCTTCTGGGAGATAGAAAGGAGAGCCCATATGTTAGTTCTGCATGGCCTAGGGAGCACTTTGAAGATGTGGCAGAATTGGGATTTAATTCTGGGGAAAAAAAACCCCAAAGCTAGAAGAGCCCAGAGGAATGACTTCTGTGGGGATAGTAGTGTGGGTTATATACAGGGTGTATGGGAAGGGTAGCAGGAAGTGAAAGGCTTGGATGTGGTTCACTAGCTCTATAAGGTAGATGAACTATTAGGCAATATTGTGTATAATGTAGAATTGTAGTTTTTACCACTCATTACCACTTATTGATACTGAATTTTCTAGAATAAAGTTTTCACTTTTGTCTCTGTGGTATCAGTGATCTCAGGCAAGCATAAGGAACATTTACATTCCACACAGATACAATAATAAGTTTAAAAAGAAAAGAAAAAAAGACGAAACCAAACCAAAACAGCAAACATGTTTATGTTGTATGGACAGTATGGGTGTCAGATTTGGAAACTTCAGTTTCAAGGTGTGAAGTGATAGCCACTCTTAGGTGTTCATCAGCAGGGGTCAGAAAGGTATTTCTGCTAGTGGCAGGTAGTGGAGAAGCAGAATGTTGATAATATTAGATATTAGATAATAATAATATCTAATAATAATATTAATTATAATAATTATATTAATGATATAATTATCTATTAATAATAATATCTAATAATAATAATATTAGATATTAGAAGTAAACATCTAAATGCTCAGTGGTTTAAAAAACAGCCTTTTCTACAGATAGTGCAGAAAGCTAGAAGGCTGTAGCTATTTTTTGCTCTCTGCATGGTTCCTCAGATAATTCCATTTGGTAACTGGTGACACATGCATTTAAAAAAAAATGTTGACTTTCATTTAAAGTGACAGGGTAATATGCAAAAATATTACAGAATTCTTGCATTTGGCAGTATACTATTATGTATATTTTGTTCTATTGGTAGTTGCCACTCTCTTCCAGCTAATTATTTACATTGAAATAACGTATTTGAGCAGAATGAAAAGAACAGTAGGAAAGGAATAAAAATGAGGGGCATTCTCTTTGACCATGACTGTGATAATTTGTCTGTGAAGTGATGGAAACCTACATGGAAACCTGTGACTACCCTGCATATTTTCCATGGTATAACTGATATAACTGTCTTGCAGAAATCACTGGGGTGTTTTTATGATTTGCTTCTATGATGGCCACCTGTAAAAGTCAATTCTGAATTAACCCTTACATTCTTATAGCTTGGAAGAATCTTTTTATATTTTAATTCAGATTGCAATACACAATATATTTAATTTCTTAGAGCAATATTGATATTATTCTGGAAGAAATTTCTTCTTTAAAGCAACAAATACATTGGAAGATTAAAACAACACAGCTAACTCTGTTTACAGTGTTCTGGCTTTTCAAACTGACTAAGATTTTATTCCAGACATCTTTGTAGCTCAGTCTCTGGGATTTAATCTCTGTAATGTGTTACACTCTCTATTGTCCCAGTGAATTTGTTGACAGACAGTAATTGGGTCACTGCATTGAAATGCCTGATGTAAGCCCCTAGTTCTCCCTGCTTGTTGGCAAGGCAACCACAGTGCTCCAGGAAACATGCGCAGAGCAGGCTCAGCCCTGCAGCTCTCAAATGGTGTCACTGGAGGCCAGGGAGGAAAAATCACTTGGATGCTGGAACAGGCAGCTGATTCTTCCCTATTTTTTTAAGTGTGTATATTGTCTTTCTGTGGTGATGATGGGGCTGAGAATGCAAACTCACAAATAAAATGAAGTAATGCATGGCAACTGATGCTACATACTGTAGCTTTGTTCTTAAGTCTTTGTATATTATTTTAGTTTAGGGGAACTGAATACATTATACATTAGTTGGATCTAGTTGTTTTAATGTATGACAGGGGAAAGATAAATATTTCATAACTGCTTTAGATCTTGCTTTGATTTCCTATTCTCTTCCCCCCTCTTCCATGACTCCCTATAGAGAAGCAACTGATATACCATGAATCTGTAAATAGGCAGAATTCCACATGTTTTGGAATCCTTGTGTATGGTAGTAGCTGACACTCTTCATTAACTGCCTTTTTGTTTGTGGTACCTTATTGTGGCACAAGAAGGGGGATAAAATCCATAGACTGTCACTTTCATTCTCCATTGTATATTCTTGATTTTTCTGTTTCTTTGGATTGATTAAAATGAGCAGTTTGGAGACAGTTTCATCTAGAAGCACATCAAATGCTGAGGAAGAAAAGAAAAAAGAGAACTTTGGGTTTTTTTCCAAGCTAAACAAACTCTACAAATTCTTCTGCTTTTTGTTCAGTCTGATATATACCTCAGAAAAAGAAAATTAATGTGATCTCTCATGTAATCACTGAATTTCTTAAGATTCTTTTATTTCATTTGCAGAAATCTCATTTTAATGGACTCTTTTATTTTTTCATAGATTAAATCATCTACTCATTGGCTTAATCTTTTGAAAATTTAAAGTTTCTAAGTGATAAGAAAATAAGTAACTGAAACTAAATTAGTCCCAATAGTTTAAACTTTTTTAGTACGGATGAAAGTGTTAGAATAGCATAGGATACTATTCTGTATTATAGTATGGTAAAAAGTAATTAGTGCTGGTAATAATACAGTGATAGCAATAATAGTAATACCACTAATAGTAATAAGTAGTAATTGTAGTACAATATAATTGATAAAATGCTTCTGTTTCCATTCTTTAAAACGAAAGTTTCATCACAATTGTCAAAATCTCTTGAGCCAATTTTGTTCAGATTTAAACATGTAGAAATTTAAGAGAAATGCTTCACTGCAAATAAAAATGATGAGAATTAGCAGAGTTGTTCATGGCTGTTTTAGTAGCTTCTCAAATGGGTAGAAGTATCCAGACTTCCACAGAATAAAATAAATCACTAGCAATTCCTTTTTATTTGCTTGAGTTCAATAGTTATTAATATTTATGTTGTTACTGAAAGTTCAACATTTTGATTTAGCCACGAAAATCTGCAGTAGAAAGATTTGCCATTATATCTTGATCTTTACTATAGGTTATTTTAAACCAGGCATCCAACATTCAGAAGACATCAGAAATTAATTTATACCAGTTTCTGAAAAGTAGTCCATGCACAGAGGAAACATGAATTTGTACATCCACAAGTTCATAGTAATAACTGTTGATTTCTACATGCTAAAGCCTAAATGTTACAGCTAAAATACTTTGTATGAGAAAGACTGTGAAGGGAAAATGAATGAGATTTATAATTGCATGGACACAAAAATCTTTCATCTGACTAAGTCAAGGCATCAATGAAAGTCTTGCATCTGGAGGTAACTAAGCTTTGTTAATGCTGCTCAATGGATTGTGTGTGTGTGTGTTTGCTTCAGTCAAGTAGATGATGACTGGAAGAGAAATGATTAGACTGTTATCTTGATAAGCATTGGTAAAAACATTTATTTTTGTAAAATAAAAGCATTATATGAGGCTGAGAGGCATATGAGATTTTGTAGCTGTGAAGTTGTTTTTTATTTAAAGCAATGTATTCAGGTAGAATTCCCACAATTAGCTTCTCATGGCAGCATCCATAGAGCTGGTGAGATCATAGAATCCTAGAATGGTTAGGGTTGGAAGGGACCTCTGGAGCTCATCTAGTGCAACCCCCCTGCAGTGGGCAGGGACATCCCCAACTAGAGCAGCTTGCCCAGAGCCCTGGCAAGCCTCACCTGCAATGCCTCCAGGGATGGGAACTCAACCACCTCCCTGGGCAACCTGGGCCAGTGTTCCACCACCCTCGTGGTGAGGAACTTCTTCCTAATGTCCAATTTAAATCTCCTCCTCTCCAGTTTAAAACCATTGCCCCTTGTCCTTTCACTGCAGGCCTTTGCAAACAGGTCTCTTCTCCTGGGTTAACAGAGAGAGGATGAGAGGAAATGGCCTCAAGTTGCAGCAGAGGAGGTTTAGATTGGATGTTAGGAAAAATTTCTTCACTGAAAGGGTTGTTAGGCATTGGAACAGAGAGGTGGTGGAGTCACTGTTCCTGAAGGTGTTTAAGAAATGTATAGGATCAATTTGTTTCTCACCCTGAGGACACAACCCTGTCCTGTGTCCCTGAGGTCAGGTTGAAATGGCTGCTATTCCATCTCTGCTCTGGGCAAGCTGCTCTAGTTGGGGATGTCCCTGCCTGCTGCAGGGGGGTTGGACTAGATGAGCTCCAGAGCTCCCTTCCAACCCAAACCATTCTAGGATTCTATGATTCTATGATTTTACTGAAAATAATTATGGATTCAGTAGAATAAAGAGAGGAAGATAAAAAAGAATTAGGAATGCTGAAGAGATCATGATGAAGCAGCCTAGTGTCTGCATGCTGTTACTAAATTATTGAAATAAGAATTTGAATGTTTGAATGTTTACTTATTGTGCTGGGCTAGCAGTTTCCTCTCTGTCAAGGTATAATTCTTGTCCTTGCCCTGGCTAGGGAAACTGTGCATCTCAGAAAGAATTTTTGCAGAAGATACAATACCAAGGTCATTTTGATGCCTGGCTTCTGTGGTTGCTATTCCTTTACAATCTTCAAAGAGGTTTTTAATTTAGGACACACACTTGGTTTTGGTGTGTTTATTATTTTCTATAGCATTAGTAGACATGGGATGCTGAATTCAAGATCTTACCGGTCACATTGTGTGTATATTATTAAAACACTATCAGGTTCCAGCCAAACATATGGAACACAATAAATGAGCCTCTTGTCTGAACAGCTTAGATCTTAAATGTTGTTGCACATGAAATATGACCCGTGAAGATAAAGCACATAGCTGATACTTTCCCAGGCAAATATATATTTTAACATTCTGTATTTGTTTTCCTTTGAGATATTTGGAAGAAAAATAAAAGCAGTATTTCTTAGTAGTTTAGGATGAGTGTGCTGGGAGAGAAACAAAGCTTATACAATGAGTGAGAGATATAGCAAATGAAAGAGTTAAAAACTTTGTTCTGATATCCTGTGTGTGAAATGGATTTGTTTATAGCTCATAAGTAAATGGAGTATTCATAAAAAAAGCCTTGAATAATTCCATGAAAGGTGATAAAGTAAGAATGTTCTGTAAAGTTTAAATTGTCCTTCTCTCTTCTGTCATAGTCTAGCTAGTTTTTTATGTAAATGCATTCAACATCACTTTGTAATAATTTTCCAGTGACTGGTATTCAATAGGATAGAAAGGCAGAAGAAAATAGCTTAGTTAACAGCCATAGTAACTTATACTGAACTTAGAGAAGAAGGAAACCAATGTGGAAGAGGGAGCATATCTTAAAGGCCTTTTTGGCATTATTACAACTACACTTACTAGTTTTCTGACGGAATAGATATTTTCCTATTGCATCCCAGTGTAATCCTCATCACCTGGATTCATACCACTGTTTATGACTTTTTTGTGGTCAGAATTCATCTTCTGCCTGACTGGATAAGCTACACTGATCCAAATAATTCATCGTTTGACCCAGTAATTTTTAAAATACACCCTCATCTTACTGACAATCTCCAGAAAATATGAAGTAGTTTAATTTAATTAAACTGAAGCTATTTAGATACCTGACTAAGATGGCACAAACCAAATTTTTCCTCTTGTAGAATTAGTTATTTAATGTGTTGAAGGCAAATATCTTAGCCCAACCCTGAAGGAATAATATAAAATCATACTAGTGATCAGTTCTCAGTCTGCCTAACAGTCACCTAATGTGAATCATAAGACATAGTACATGCTTGAATGGGATTGTGTCCCTTGTGAGGTTGCTGGACTGTATGGCTATACAAAAGCAGTGTCTAATATGAAGTTGCATAATTAACAGTAGTTGTGACTGACCTGTATTTCTGGGTTGGTTATTTAACTTTTGATATTAACAGTACTTGCATCTTTCTCCTGTGGCCCCTGGTGCCATAACTGTGNTGCATCTTTCTTTTATGTAATCCTTCATTGGTCTATATTTGTCTCTTTGTTCTAGCATTTGCTAGATGTGAGCATGCTACAAGCAGCTGTTGGTTAGAGTGGACTTTGTCTCATAGTTGGAAATAAAGACTAGGTGCCCTCTGTTATTTGCATCTTTGTAGTGTTAAAAATATTGGTTTTGCACCATTAAATCATCTTTATAGTGTTTATACTGCATTTTTAAGGTATAAAATTACATGATAGAAATTTTGTGGTAAAAAGAAGACTTTAAATCACCTTATGCACTTTCAGAAAACAGTATGAATGTAAACATGTATATACATAACTTCTTGATTTGCTTTGTTTCTAGTTTGTATGTATGATGCTATTATTAGAAAGTTCTCTCTGTAAGGAGAATAGAACTCATTCTGCTAAAAAGCTAGCCTTTTAAGCAGAAAAATCCCTACTAGCAACCATCAACACTGAGTGAAATTATATTATTATTTATATGTTATTACAGCAAAATTTACAAGAATATAAGATAAATACAGATTAGATCACTCAAAATAGTATTTGACTTGTTAGACATACTTAGATTTCAATTGCCTGAGCCGAAGTTCTGCTTAGACATGATTACTTTTCAGAAACTAATCAATTTGTAATTTTAACCCCTTACTGGTAGATTAGTCTGTCCTTACTGACTTAAAAAAGCCACTAAGCAAATAACCTTTAACTTTGCCACATCATGAAGCTGTGGACATAGACTAAAACCAGTCTGAAGCAGGCTAATAGAGAAACTGGTAACCGATTTGTTTGAAGATTTTAGATAAAAATATGTAGCCTCATTAAGTCTTTTATTTTGTATTTTTGTGCAACAAAAATATGATTAAAGAGCATTTTAATTCCATTTGTTTCCTGCTATTCAAGGACAAAGCTAAGTCAATTAATGTTTAGATTGGCCTGTGTAGTTGGAAATAATAAAACTGGTTTTTTACTTAAAAATTCCTTAGCTTAAATTGGTTGTCCTTTTGAAATCTGGACCTTGAATTCTTTCTCAGACTCATTCATTCTTTATCTGTATTGATAATTTTTTTTATATATATGTATTTTTTAGTATTTGGTATTCAGTTCTCATCATTGTATATGATCCAATTTAATTTTCTGGAAGTGTACTTGCAGTACGGAGCTGTGATAGACATATTGATATCTCAATTGACATCATCATTGCATGGTGATTGATAGATGTCATACTCACTGCCAGCTTTAAATATTTTTCTAAGTTTGGGTTGCCTGTTTGGTAACTGATGCCTTTCTTATTCTTACCAGTATAAAACTGCTACATGTGGTTGTGACAGTGCTGATTTATGCTTACAGAGGAAGAATCAAAAGCAGTTCTTTAAGTTGCTTTTTCTATTGATAGCCTTCTGCATTAAGAGTATTCTGTAATAGAATTTTACATCATGCCTGTACAATTACTTAAACTGTTAGTGATTCCTCATAAGTTCAAAACTGCAATAGACATCAATTCCTTTCCAGTGAAAAAAAAACTGACCAGCTAAGCTTTGCTGAAGTTTCTTAAGACACATGTAGTGTGAGTGTACTTCTTTGTTCTGCACTATAAACCTATATTTGGGGAGAGTTTATTATCACTTTCATTGTGTACTTTTCTACCTTGGATAGTTCTGTACTGATATAGCTCAAAATTTACTATTTCTAACTTATTCAGGACACATAAAATGTTGGAAACACAACTAAATCATAAAATTACATGAATAATCATTGCATAGAATACGAAACGTTGCATTTCAACACAGTTCATTTTTTGGATAATTTCTACAGTTTCTTTTGTGTGTTAAATTCTATGAATACAACAGCTGAATTTGTTTATCTTCATAACAAAGTTTTGCTGAATCAAATTGGCCAACAAAAGAAGGTGCCTTGATTTTCTTCTAGAAGAGAGAAAAAGAAGTTACTTGATGGATTAGACATTCATTCCTTATGAAACCTGTTCAAACTTCTAAGTGAATTTAACCTCTGAAAATGCATTTCAATTTTAAGCTCTAGTTTTTGTTTTTCTTTTTGACCAATATCAATATAATTTGCTGAATTCAACAAATTCACGGAAACTTCAAACTCTGAAAAAAATAGTTTTAAATGCATCAGTAATATGTAGAAGTTGATTCTAGCAGTTTTCCAGGTGCATCTGCCATAAGGGCATGATGAGGTTAGCAACTCTTTTCACTGTTCTCTCATGATGGCTAGGGGAGAACCTCTGAAGTCTCTAGTGCTCTCAAGCAGTGAGTGCAATCATCTGAGGCTCCTACAGGCCCTTCTAGACATCCCTTCTTACCCACACAGTTACATTCTGCCAGAGTTTCAAATGTGAACACTAAAGTAATCAGTCTAGGCAAGTAAGAGTTGAAAAATCTCTCAGCCTTGTTTTCTTTTAGTAATTTGTGTATACTGAAGAAGAAGAGAGCTCTGTGAACCCTGAGGTGTCAGCAAGCTGTCTAACCAGACGCAGAGTCGTATGTCAGACCATAGCCTTGGCTGTACCACATTCTGCTGTGTGTAGCTGGTCATCTGTTTCCCAAGCCAGGTGGCACTCCTTTGCTTAGCAGGAATATCATGCATTATGATCACAGAAAAAGATAAATTTGTCCTACAAATCAGTTGGAGGAAAACAATTTGATTATGAAGATAAAGAATGCACATATGCTGGATGTGAGTCAAAAGAGATTCTTAGGTACAAAATAATGTTTGTGAAAACATTGTTACAGGTACCTAATGCTTTTCTTTCACAATTAACGTCTGTTTATCCACTATCTTCCTCCTAGACATCTAGGTAGCACAATGTTGTGAAACATTTGGTGATGAGACTATCAGCATGCCCCTTTGTATATGTATGGCTAGGCTTCGCGAACGAAGCTCCAGGGAGGGCTCCACCCACGCTCCTCCTCAGCGCCTTTTCCAAGCGCTGATAAAAAGAGGATAGCAGATAGCACCCTCGAGCCTGCACTAGGGATTTTTTTAGGTGAGACACGGCATGTGCAGAGCTGGTGATGCCGAAAAATCTGGAAAATAGATACTCGGCACAGAGTTAATGGAGAAAGATAGAGTTACCTTTAATTGGAATTCCACACCTTCAAGATGTTCAATATGGACGCGCGCGCCTGCCCCAAGGGATTATACCTTTTATAGATTTTTATTGGTAATTAACATATTGATAACTATAGCCAACCCTGGCACTAGGCTTACCAATGGCCCACCCCCGGTGGTCTTCAGCTCGGCCCCTCGGAGCGGGCTCACGTGGGGCTTGGCTCTCTTCTGTTGTTTAGTCTTCAGGGTATCTGCAGGNCAGTGTGGGGAGGTTGGAACTAGATGATATTTAGGGTCCCTTCCGACCTTGCCATTCTATGATTCTATGATTCCTTCTCTTAGCTGGAAGGCCTTCCAGGGCTAAAGGAGCTCCATCTGCCCGGGCTTGGAATCAGAGTTGTCCTTCTCCTAGGATGACTGCCAGAAGGCTAATGAGCTCATCCTACCCATGCAAGGATTCTAGGAACATGGGTATCACTCCCCACACTTTCCCGTGGGCAATGAGTTTAATGCTCCCTCTGCTGTGGGCACAGTTATGGCACCAGGGGCCACAGGAGACCATAAGGGATTCTCAGACTGTGCCTGGCATGCCCCTTTAATCACTATTAAACAACCATTCAATGTATGCCTGCTGTTAGATATGTATTTCAGCTTCTGATTGGGAGACAGCCAGGCATGCAATCTATAAATCTGCTGTTTTGTGGATGTTGGTTGATCTCATTATCAAATCTTGATTTTACATGAGTTGTGATTTAGTCTATATGTAGTAGTTATTTAGTGTAGACACTGAGGTACTTATCACTTCAAAAATGCTTCAGATTGAATTGCAGGTATGCAGCTTTGCCCTTATTAAAAACTTCATAAGCAATGCAAAGCTGCTCAGTGCATACATGTTAAATTTGTTGATTCTTGAAATGCCTGGCATGATAAATTATTTAATATATTTATCTGGATTGACTTTTCAGGACTTATTAGTAAAACGGAATACTTTTTACATGAAAGTGGTTTCAACACTTGGAAGGTTTTGAAGTACTTGTGATATAATCCTCTTAAATACTGCCTATTTAATCTGAACTTTAAAGTCAAATACTACTCTGGTTTTGTATATTAGCATGTCTAGTATTCTGTCTACATTGGCATATGGTAAAGCTACTATTTTGCATATTTCAGCTTCGTATAGGCAGAAGCTCATTCAAGACAAAACCAATTTGTATTTATGGCTTATTCTTTAAGAGCTGTGCCTTCAGGTTGTCTTTGTGTCAATAGCCCTTACAGTGACACTTCTGAGACTCATAAAGATTACTTGTCTCTGTAAATACTATCATTTGGTGCTGTACTACTCTAGACTTGGCTATTTAAGTTTGTTGTGGGCTTGGACAGCTTTTGGACACATCAGTCACCTGGGAGCTACTTCTTAAAAATAGATAAGTCACAGGCAATTATTTGCTAGCCTGAGCTTTTATATGATTCTAGGATTTTTTAAATATTATATTAGCACAACATAGTGTATCCTGTTTGGATGGTGTAGCAGTGGTAACGGAGTGATCAGAATAAAGTGTATGGTAAAGTCCTTGCCCTTGACATTAATGGGAAACACAGGCCTAAATATACTGTGAGGAGGATAAAAGTCTACATTTATCTTCCTAGATGAGAGCTGTACATTTCAGTAACTATCCAGTTGTGATTTCCATGTCATGCTAGGACTCTAGATTTTACAGCATACATAGCTCTTGTTTAAATGGGCAAATGCCAAATTGCAACTGAATAGTAGTACTACTCTAGTGTCTATTTCAGAGGTTTCCAGAGTGAAAAACAATAGGAACAGTGAAGATGCTCACACTTCACCCTTGAAGGAAAGTCTGTCTGTGGTATAACAGAGAGGATGATTTATTCAATGGCAGCCTGTCCTTGTTATGTTTCTGGCATGAGCATCAGAGTAAGTTCTACACAAACTAAATTAAGGCAATGCAGAAATATTTTTCATATCTGAGCGTTTTTGTTTCTTTGTTTGTTTTTTAATCAATCCAAATTTTAGTACTAATTCACGTTACCTATTTTTCCAGTCCCATCTGGATTCACATCTTTTGTGTTCCTAACTGGCTGAGTCATTGTATGCCAAGTGTCATGATAAATACCCAGTTTATATGAGTTACATGAAAAAGACATGTGACATAATTTTCTCTCTTCTTTTGCATATTAACTTGCACAGTGTAGTGTAGCTAATATTTATAAAAGAAATTATCTTGCTTTATATTACTTAAGACAACTAAATATTTGGCCACAGAAAGTAAAAAACTTTTAGAGAACAAAAGAAATATGTTAATGTTGTAGATAAAGATACACGAATGCACCTCCATACAAGGATACCCAGATTTATGTTTCTCTTCTAACACTGACATATAACTTTTTGATTTATAATATTTTTGATTCTATTGTCTTTTAAAACAAAGACTTAAATGCACTTCTTGTTGCTTTCAATATTAGTTTTATATACTTTAAAGTCTGATTTTTGCAAGTGAATCAGTTCACAATAGTATATGAGCTGAGCAAACTGGACATCCACAAGTCCATGGGTCCGGAGGGGATGCACCCGAGAGTGCTGAGGGAAATGGCAGAGGTCATTGCTAGGCCACTCTCCATGATCTTTGAGAGGTCCTGGAGAACGGGAGAGGTGCCTGAGGACTGGAGGAAGGCCAATGTTATCCTAATCCTCAAAAAGGGCAAGAAAGACGATCCAGGTAACTATAGGCTGGTCAGGCTCACCTCCATTCCTGGAAAGGTGATGGAACAGCTTGTTCTTGCCACCATCTCCAAGCATTTGGAGGAAAGGAGGCTTATCATGAGTAGTCAACATGGATTCCGTAAGGGGAAGTCATGTTTGACTAATCTGCTAGGCTTTTCTGATGGCATAACTAGATGGATAGATGAGGGGAAGGCAGTGGATGTGGTTTTTCTTGACTTTAGCAAAGCTTTTGATACTGTCTCCCATGGTATCCTCATAGCCAAA
>VWZO01013583.1:121404-154772 GCA_013396975.1 Bucco capensis
TAACTGTGCCCACAGCAGAGGGAGCATTAAACTCATTGCCCACGGGAAAGTGTGGGGAGTGATATCCATGTTCCTAGAATCCTTGCATGGGTAGGATGAGCTCATTAGCCTTCTGGCAGTCATCCTAGGAGAAGGACAACTCTGATTCCAAACCCAGGCAGATGGAGCTCGTTTAGCCCTGGAAGGCCTTCCAGCTAAGAGGTTAAACCTCTGTCCTAAGGATTTGGCTGCCAGCGTCCAAGCTTGCTAGGCCCTGGCAGATGAACCTTAGGACTAAAGGGTGGGTCCAGCTCTGTGCATGCTGTGTCTCACCTAAAAAAATCCCTAGTGCAGGCTCGAGGGTGCTATCCGCTATCCTCTTTTTATCAGTGCTTGGAAAAGGCACTGAGGAGGAGTGTGGATGGAGCCCTCCCTGGAGCTTCGTTCGCGAATCCTAGCCGTGACGACGACGATGATGATACCCACCCTGTTTTGCTATGTCCCCACAAAGCACCAGCAGTTTTTAGATTGCAGTAGGCATACCAGTCATGAATGAATGCTGTGCATAGGTGGCTGTGTGCCCAAACTCCTTAATCTGTCGACTTACTGAGCGGGAGAAACTCCTGGTGTCTGGGCACATGGCTGTATATTGCATTATGTGGTAAGTGAGATGTTGATGTTACACATAGATGAATAGTATGAACACAAGTTTTATATTATAATACTAATAAAATTATTTCTAAAATGTGGGACGTAAAATACAAGACAACATCCAGTGGGTTAAACACATTAATATTCATTTAGAAAGATCATTAGTGCTTGGTAAGACATCCTGCTGACAGTGTTTACACCACTGCTTTATGTGTATATCATCTCTTTCCTCTCCTTAATGGAGGCACAGAACAACTTTGCCCTTCTGGTTGACTAGTAAGATAAAATAGACCTGTAGTTTTGGTAGCTTCCTGCCTTGTGTTTTAGGTTGTAGAAGTATTTTTGACGAGTCTTTGCAATCACATCCATCTGTAGGTAGCCCTGCTTAGTTAATTAAAAATAATGATAATAATTGCATCGCTTTCACAGTATTGCCACCCAGATATGTAAAGCTGTATATGGTGATGCAGATTTTGTCCTGTGTATTCCTAATACCTTAAAACTCTGACACGCTGAAGTGCTGCTGCAGATTGCTAATGGTTTCAGGTGGCCTTTTAGAAGAAAAAGTATCTTGTAACTCACATTTATAGAAGTTTTATGTAAGGGAGAATAAATATCCAGTTTATTCCAACCACATGATGCATCGCTGTTGGCTCTCTTAATTACATGGCTGTCATCTGTCAATAACATAGAGCTGCAGCACAGTGTGATTTCTTCTTGACACCCTCCCTTAGCTGGCATACACATCTCATGCAGGGAGGCAATCAGGGAAGCCTCAAGGGCAAAATAGTACCCTTTCTGTAGTATCTGTCCTTGAAAATATGTGCAGAATTGGCTCCCTGGTAATTTGATTGGAATTTCTCTCTAAATATGTCTGGCTTTACTGAGTTTAGGTGCATTCTCCACCAGGCAGGTACAACAGGGCAATCTATGCCATCATCAGCCTCACAGGATTGATATTGACAAAGGGATGCCCTGGATCCTTCCCAAAATGTTTGGCATATCAGCCAGCAGATTTGTAGGCAGTCTGAGCTTACTCAGAATGAGATGGAAATCAAGTGCCAGCCCCAGGGGCAGTATGAATCTCCATATCACCTTATTGATTGGTATGAAATTCAACCTCAGGCCTAGAAATGAAACTTTTACCTCGTAAAATTTGTCCGTCTATTCCCTGAGGCTAGTTCATTCCAAATGAGAAAAAGAACGAGTTTATGCATTTTGGTAGAGGTTCACAGCATGGAAGAGATTATCAAAGGCTTTGGTTTTTGTATATGAAGGCAAACCTAAGCAAAGTTAATGCTAGTCTAGGATTGAAGGTCAGAGTTTATAAACTGGATTTTTACCAAACACCTATCTGTATGTTCAGGTAAGGTTCACAATCTTTCATGAACATTTAAATCTAAAAATATAATCAGATGGCTGAAAACTATTAGAAGGTTCATTTAATTGCAGTGAAGTACAAACCCATTATATCCTGGATTTTACAAATTGTGATATGTATTGAAAGTGAAAGCCTTTTTTAGGACTGAAATGAGATTATCATTACTGCAAATTTATATAGTGTTATCCATGATGCAGCTTTGGAACTTTTGGAAATGTCTTTCCTAACCATGGTATGTGGAAGCCTGTGCCAGTTCTTCCCTGAAGGCTCTCCATATATTCTGGTAATATATTGCAGATTCTTATGCTCAAATTCTTAAGCTCCTGCAGTTGTGAAAATCTGCAAATCAGGAGCAGGAGGGCAGAGCAACAATTGTACTTGAGCAGAATCCTGATAAGACTCGGATTTCAGTTTTTTCCCATAGTTGTGTTGTTGCAGGCTTGTTTAATGATTAAATGTGTACATAAAGGGAAAACTGGTAAGGAGAAAATGAGTGCTGCAGTATGGGGCTAAAATATAGCTCAGTAGTTACTTTAGTAAAATTCTTTGGTTTGTAAGGCAGAAAAACCTTAGGGCTTTTTTTTCATCATCTAAAAATTCTGGTTACATCCTTTTGCAGTTCACATCACAGTACATGCTTTGTGTGGTTGAAATTACTTGCATTTAAAAAACACATTCATTTTACTTGAAAGTAACATACGGATACATTTCTGATATCATAATTGTAAAATATATATAGTGCCTAACTTTTAGGTGCTTTCACAAATGGAAGTGTAAATACCCCAGAGTTTATTCATATATGAGGATTGGTTTAAGAACCAAATAGACTGGAGCTTTCCCCTTACTTAATTACCACATACTGTCACTTACATTGTCCCTTTCATCCCTGCCTCCCTAACACAACATTCAGTAGAGCACAATTTCACTGCACAGACATTGCCACTGGCTGAGGATGGTTGGACAGAAAGTTGTACCTGTTCATGTGCTGCTTGTACTTACCCATCTTGGGCATTGTTAGCCAAGGACCTTGGGTGTCCATAACATTCATCTCCATTGGGCTGGCTCATCTCAAGGATCTTCTCTGACTTCCAGGATCTTTCTTCTAGCTAGGATCTTTACCACCTTCTCTCCAGCCTTCCTTCTTTTTTTTGTTTCTGCAACCCTAAGGCCCCAGACTTCCCAATCTAAGCCGCTAGTGTGCAGAAGCACAAGGTGTGATCAACATCCTAATTTGTGTGTCTCTTTTATATCTCTAAAAATTGGAAGATTTGGGGCATGCCACTTTTATACCAACTGCTATAAAAATTTATAATAAGACTGTATTTGTTGCAGCTGGCAAATAGCAAATTTCTGCTTGACAGCTCAAAAATTCATTTTCTGACATTCAACCCTCCTACACACACCCAATTATCTGCCACTTGTTTAGTGTTCTCAGTTTAAGCTGGAAGGAGTTTTTTGCCTGATAGTAGTATGGCTAGGCTTGGCGAACAAAGCTCCAGGGAGGGCTCCATCCATGCTCCTCCTCAGCGCCTTTTCCAAGCACGCTGATAAAAAGAGGATAGCAGATAGCACCCTAGAGCCTGCACTAGGGATTTTTTTAGGTGAGACACAGCATGTGCAGAGCTGGACCCACCCTTTAGTCCTAAGGTTCATCTGCCAGGGCCTAGCAAGCTTGGACGCTGGCAGCCAAGTCCTTAGGACAGAGGTTTTGTTAGAGTGTCCTTCTCTTAGCTGGAAGGCCTTCCAGGGCTAAATGAGCTCCATCTGCCCGGGTTTGGAATCAGAGTTGTCCTTCTCCTAGGATGACTGCCAGAAGGCTAATGAGCACATCCAACCATGCAAGGATTCTAGGAACATGGGTATCACTCCCCACACTTTCCCGTGGGCAATGAGTTTAATGCTCCCTCTGCTGTGGGCACAGTTATGTCACCAGGGGCCGCAGGAGACCACAAGAGATTCTCAAACTGTGCCTGGACAGGCGCTGATACTCCTGAAGTATCTGCAGTTGTACCTCCTGCAGACTGACCCAGTCCTGTGCTGTTTGCTATTTGGCCTTCCCTAGAGCTGGATGGTGCATGGAGTCAGTAGAGGCCAAAAGATCTCCTAAAGTTCCTCCAAGCTTCAGCCTAAAAGTGTAATGGTGTTCTAAAATGGGCTGATATCATACTTTTAGTGAAGTATTAAGAACATTTTTGCTCTCATTAAAGGACTATGTAGAAATTAATTCCCATAAGTAATCTCATTGATACCATATTGTAACTGTCTTACCTTGAAGCTCTGAAGCACTTTAGTGAAGAAATACAAATATTCCCACACCTCTGGCATGCAAAGTACAACTAAGATAGTTCAGAGTATTGTCAAACTATAAAGAGAGTTTTTTCTCTTTTTACCGTGTTAAGCCATAGCTGATGAAGCAAGGAAATGTACATATTTCCTAAGCATAAGCAGAGCAACAAAACCTCATATTTTTCTGGTTTCTTATAAACACAAAAATGTTCTTGTAAATAAAATGTTGAGGTTTCTCTTTTTATATTATGTAAGAAATATGTATATTTAATAAGACACTGGTTGTATGCTAATGTTTTTCATTGACTTAGAGTAAGCAACCTTAATTTATCTCAGATGCAATCTTTATATATTACAGGCATCATTTGTGACTTTTTGTAACTGTGCATGCTGTGACAGTGTGCATTTATAATGTGCATTTATAGATGCTTTGGTACATTTGAAAGATAGCTGATGTCCAAAGAATATACAGAAGAGCATGCTGACATCAAGTAAGTGTATATGATCTTTGCCAATATTTTTGACAGTCAGTACTTCATTAGGAATCTCCTATCTATTAATGAACTTTTAAAAGATACTCCTGCAGGAGGAGCTCGTACAAGTAGGCTGTGTTCCAAAGAATTAGTGTTTTGATCATATCCCCAGTGACAGCAGAAGTGAACTCAGTCAAATGATTTCAGGCATAAAACTGTGCTAGTTGTGGCTTGTCTATGAATTCAATCATTAAGAAATTGTATGTAAAGGGTAGTAACTACTGCTGAATTTGTCAGAAGATTTGTGAATCTCAAGCGTTGGAGAATGATGTGTTTGGTATTTGAATAAATGAATAAAATGAAATAAGTAAAAAAAAAAATTAATCCAGAATTTGTCCAAGTTATGCTTAGGTTAGTGCTCACTGACTAGAAGACTGATGCTTAACTTCCATTTTCTTTTGCCTTTATTGATAGGAGTAAAAGAACTTAGATATTATTTCATGGAATTCCTATTTCATGAATTAATTAATAAATCAGCATAGTACAGAAATATATTTCTGATGTTCTTTCTCTTTATTAATGCTAGATATAAACCAGATTCTATATTTTCATAGTTTTCATCATAGCTTGCCATTTGCAAAGGCAGTTGAAGTTAAATGAATATGATTGTCAGAAATCTATAAACATCATGATTTCACATCTGTTTATGTGGAACAATAAAACACCTACCATTACTAGGCAAATTTCTGAATACAAAATAAACCTCAAAATTATCTCTAACTATTTTGATTACAGTTTTCTTCTTCCTTAGTGCCAGGCTCCCCAGGGAGGTGCTCATGGCTCCAAATCTTGTGGAGTTTAAGAGATGCTTGGACAATGCCCTTAGTCACTTGGTGTGACCTTGGGGTTTTGTCCTGTGCCTTAATGGGAGTTGGATTGATGATCCTTGTGGGTCCTTTCCAACTCGGGTTGTTCTATGATTATTTGTGGTGGTACCTAGTGAACACAAATATTTATAAACTCTGTGGAAGGTTTATTTCAGTGTGGGGTATTTCATTTTGTTTTGCTTTGCTACAGATTTGGTTGCACGATGACACAAGCAGAAAATAAGCATATTCAAAGAAACAGGTAGTGTTGGCAATATCTGTTATTATTATTTTATATTCTATGAAGCTTCTTTCAAACAATATTAAAACCAAACAACTTGTTGTGGAAGTCAAATATATGAGTTGATGTTGTGAGTGAACTTCAAGCATCTGACATCAGGTGGCAAAGTGTTCTGGTTTCATCTCTTCTCTGTTTCTCACTATTAAGAGAGAGCTTAATTTCAGCATTCACCAGACATTCTATTGGTATAAAAAGATTCAAGCAAAATTGGCTGTTGTAATCCTGATCTGTTGTTGTATGGCTAGGCTTCGCGAACGAAGCTCCAGGGAGGGCTCCATCCATGCTCCTCATCAGTGCCTTTTCCAAGNGTTTAATGCTCCCTCTGCTGTTGGCACAGTTATGGCACCAGGGGCCACAGAAGACCCCAAGTGATTTTCAGACTGTGCCTGAATCCTGATCTGTATTGTGTGATTTTAGGTAGAAATGGGTGGGGCAGTAAAGGAAGGAGTTTGATGCTCACTCTGTAGCTCTTGGAATGAAAAATATTTCAAAATCCTCAGACTAAAGTAGTCCAAATTATTGCAGTGTTCTTACAGTTGAGGAAAGATGTAGAGGTTTTTCTGACTGGAAGGTATTTTCTTAAGTTCTGCTGTGTATTTGCTATAAAGAAAATAGTATTGTGGTTTGTTATAGTTTACAGAATGAAGCCTGAATTCTTCAGCCTCAGGAAATGCACATATAACTTTCTTCTAGCATGTATTCATCCTACTAAAGCAGGGGTTTTTTAATACCCTAAAGTACAAATCAGCTCTGTACTAATATGGCTTTGACAAAGTTCTAAATATTATAGAAAGATCAGTTGATTCCTGAGTTGTGTGTATTACCTACTTGCAAAAACTCAGCCCACACTCTTCCTTCCTCTTGAAAGATTCTATTTTTCTATTAAAAAAAAAAAAAGATGCTTAGGTTTTCATTTCATTCAGCATTTCAAATGCATTTTTGCATTATTCTGCCAGCAGATTTCCCATAAAAAATGAGATTACAACTGGAAAAGAATTATCCTTTGTATTGAAGCCTTTTTCTAGGATGTAGCTGTAGAGAGAGCTTAATAAAGCAGCTCTTCCATTGCACCATTCCCTTGGACTGTGCAAGTGAAATTTTCTGCACCCTCTGAGCTTCTGAAAATTCCTCTGGAAATGATTGTGGGTTTGCCTTGCTTTTAATGTGTATTTTTTTGAAACAAAGCTGTTGCTAAAGATTCAGTTATTGCATCCTGAGTCTTTCAGGGGATATTACAAGCTATACCAACTTTGATAGCCACTATTAGAACATGCCTACCTTTGGATAATAAAGTGATGATGATTTTTTTAAATTTTTTTTTTATTGCCATGACATCTCTTATTCTGATAGGCAAGTTATTGATAAGATTTGGAGATTAGAATAAACTAAGTTTACCAATAAGATCAGAAAGCAACCTTGTTTTTATCCGTGTTACCTCATTGAATACAATAGATAAATACTGGTATTAATGACTACAGAAATCAGTGACATACTGTTTGGAAATGAAGATAGATCTTTCCTTTTCTCTTTCAGTTTATACCTCTAAACTTTTCTTATGGGGCAGCTGAAGCATAAGACAGCTTTCACGCCTCAAGAATCGGGTGTCAGGAAGCAGTTTATTTGAAATACTTTGGCTATGGAAACCACAAGAGCTCTCCACTCTCTGGTCCTCTTCAAAGTACTTTCAAGGCTTTCTGATATTTTGCATCAACCATGGGGAGGAACATTTTGGCAGAAAATTTAATAGTGGAGGACATATGTAATGAATTGCTCAAAAGCAAATAGTATGTTAACCAGACTAGGGGAAGCCTTTACTTAAGATCAGTAAACTCTCTGGCATTTCCTTGCCAAAGTTATCAAGAATATCATTAACTCTTTCAACCCTTATGCTGTTATTTAAGACTACCATATCACAGAATCCTAGAATGGTTTGGATTGGAAGGGACCTCTGGAGCTCATCTAGTCCAACCCCCCTGCAGTGGCCAGGGACATCCCCAACTAGAGCAGCTTGCCCAGAGCCCTGGCAAGCCTCACCTGCAATGCCTCCAGGGATGGGAACTCAACCACCTCCCTGGGCAACCTGTTCCAGTGTTCCACCACCCTTGTGGTGAGAAACTTCTTCCTAATGTCCAATTTAAATCTCCTCCTCTCCAGTTTAAAACCATTGCCCCTTGTCCTTTCACTGCAGGCCTTTGCAAACAGGCCCTCTGCAGCCTGCTTGGAAGTTCCCTTTAAGTACTGGAAAGTCACTAGTAGGTCCCCCCAAAGTCTTCTCTTCTCCAGGTCAGAGCAGAATATTCTGTAAAGCATCCCAGTTGTCCCTGAGAACTTCCACCTTGACTAGGGAGTCATTCACACAGTCCTACTTTTAGCTTCACCTCAGGGCTCTAACATTTGACATGCAACTAGGGCAAATAAAATAAGTTAATAAATAGACCAATCATATTTTAAATAACAACATTTCGAATGAACACATTAATTTGCAGGAGAAAAAAATCCCAAACACTGACAAGTTATGGAGATAGACTTCCATTCAAATTCTTAATAGCTTGTACAAGACTTTTTGATCTCTTTAAAATCTTGTCCAGGCTATTCCAGATTTACATGCTAATGATGCATCTTACACTCAACTGAAATCTGCACTTTGCACTCATCAAGCACACATTTTGTGGAAGAAATCAGCAGAAAGCTTATAAGGAGATCTCTCAGACTACAACCAATACACAGAGATAATACTAAGGAAAAGAATGCAATTTGGTGGAATTTTGCTAAAGTGTTAGTATTATGTTTACTGATAACAAAATAATGCTCAGGTAAGCAAGTTTGTAATTTAACCTTGAATATGCCAACTGCTATTCTCAAGAAAAAACCCAACCCTTAACAGTCATCCATGTTCATCTAAGGAATAGCAAAAATTGTCACTATCTTTAGAAGCAAGCTACTGTTTCATTTAATGTGTCCTTTATAAATAGAAAATAATAATGCTTATCTTTTTGATGTTTTTATTAAAAAAAATTAAGACTGCCACATTTATGCATGGCAAATAAGCCCCAGATTATGTTCTTTGCAGACTTGCAATACAGTTGCATTTCTGAAAGATGCTGACAGACAAGACTCTGTCTTTAAACAAGTATTAAGGTAGAAGAAATTCCATAAATGGTATGAGGACATAATTTCCCCAGAAGGAGACCAGCCTGTTAGCATGGCTGTGTTATACATGCCTTATGAATTCATCTTTTCACTTCTTAAATGTTGCTTAGGAAATTGTTCCTTAGAGATACCCATTTTTACTGTTTTTTTTTTTTAAGATCTAAAAAATTTATTTTATCCATTGTTTTGTGCTGAGAGACACATTTATTTTCTGAATAAAGGGAATGATATTCTTATGTATCATTTTTAGTTTGACTAATAGAATCTGCTCAAAGTATTCAAACCTTTAAAAATAAGACTCACAAGCACATGCTGCACATGGCTTTGAAGTCAGTGTATGCTCATAAACACAGCTTTGAGAACTACTATTTAATTACCTTTTTGTCTCAAAATATATTTCCCCAGCAAACCTATGGAGGGACATAAGAAAATGAGAGTATCTATGAGAATAACTAGTAAATTTTCTGGTGTTTTCTGAACATTTTTATTTTCAGATAATTATTACTTATGGGTCATCTAGAACATCTGAAAAGTTAGCACACATACGAACAAGTATTACCAATTTTCTGCAGTTGACCTTCATGCCTAAAGACTGATTTTGAAATTTCTGAGAATTCCACAGCTTAAAATATATGATTATGAACTGAGTTTTTCTGAATTCAGATTTTCAAATTTGCAATTTATATCACACTTACTTCTAGTAATGTGCTTCTCATATGGGGTAGATCTATCAGAACAAGCAAGGAAGCCTTTTGTGTCTAATTAGAAGAACACAACAAATAATTTAAATATACAAATTAGAAGAACACAACAAATAATTTAAATATACAAAACTTCTTTGCATACGTGTTACTTATTTTTTTCGCTACAAAATGCAGGTTTTTAGGGGAGATTTAGTACCGAATTTTTGTAATCAAAGTCAATTTGTTAAAAAGTATGTTGACTACTTTTTCCTCGCCACAGAGAACAATGAACTCATGGCTCAGTTCTGACTGAATCGTTACTCAATATATCAGAGAATATGAGCTTTTTCTAGCTGTTTAGTAGTAGTAGGAAAGAAGGACCTCAGATCTTTTTTCTTTGCAAAAATTTTAAATATCTAGTTTATGAATGTTGGGATTTTTCTTCCACTTTGGCTGGATTCTACTCATTGCCCATAATCAGTCTTTAGAAGACAAAGAATCATTTTTAACCTATGCTTCCCCAGGAACAAATGCCTTGGCAGCTGGCCATTGCAACAGATTTTCTGGGTGACATGCATATCCTATATTGATCTTGCCAATGCCTGGCGTTCCAGATAGCTTCCTTTTCAAGAGCAGGTGCTCATTTATTCCACATCATTCTGCAGCCTTGGCAGATGAGATCAAATTCAGAACTAGTGAAAAAAAAGAGCTTGTTGATCAAGCTCCATTGGAAAAAAATACTAATGCCTGGAGCTTAAAGTAGAAAATCCAGAAAGAGGATGAAGAGTGTGGAGTTGCAATGTAGCTGGGTGGCAATAGGGAAGGATGGTGAGTTATACCTGAACATACCACCCAGATACAGGCTGGGCAGTGACTGACTTGAGAGCACCCATGAGGAAAATGACTTGGGGATGCTGGTGGATGAGAAGCTCAACATGAGTCACCACTGTGCACTTGCAGCCCAGAAAGCCAACCGTGTCCTGGGCTACATCAAGAGAAGTGTGGCCAGCAGATCAAGAGAGGTGATTCTCCCCCTCTACTCCACTCTAGTGAGACCCCGCCTGGAGTACTGCATCCAGTTCTGGAGCCACCAGGACAAGAAAGATATGGATGTGCTGGGATGTGTCCAGAGAAGGGCCATGAGGATGATCAGAGGGCTGGAGCACCTCTCCTATGAGGACAGGCTCAGAGACTTGGGATTATTCAGTCTGAAGAAGAGCGGTTTTCGAGGGCTGAAGAGGGCCTGTTTACAAAGGCCTGTAGTGAAAGGACAAGGGACAATGCTTTTAAATTAGAGATGAGTTGATTTAGACTTGATATTAGGAAAAAGTTCCTTACCATGAGGGTGGTGGAACACTGGCCCAGGTTGCCCAGGGAGGTGGTTGAGTTCCCATCCCTGGAGGCATTGCAGGTGAGGCTTGCCAGGGCTCTGGGCAAGCTGCTCTAGTTGGGGATGTCCCTGGCCACTGCAGGGGGGTTGGACTAGATGAGCTCCAGAGGTCCCTTCCAACCCTAACCATTCTATGATTCTGTGATAGGACTATGGGTAATGGACACAAGCTTGGGGAGGGTAGATTTAGGTTGGATGTTAGGAAGAAGTTCTTCCCCATGTGGGTGGTGAGACACTGGAACAGGTTGCCCAGAGAGTGGTGGAAGCTCCATCCCTGGAAGTTTTGAAGGCCAGGCTAGCTGGGGCTCTGAGAAACCTGCTCTAGTGGGACATGTCCCTGCCCATGGTAGGGGCTTGGAACAAGATGATCTTTAAGGTCCCTTCCAACCCTGACAATTCTATGATTCTATACTACCTCATCAATTGAATCCTGCACTTTTCAAAGGAATATAGTAATACACTGCCTATACAATTATTTATTGTTTAATTTATGTACTGATTGGGTTTGTCTGAACAGGAAGTTTAGAGAATTAACAAGCAACTTTGCAGCCATTCTTCCATCATTAGCAACAAAGAATAAATAGTTGCCATTTGATTGAAGTAGTTTTATTCTTTGTTGAAATAAGAATTCTTTGTAGCCTTTTCTTTTACTTTGAATATCTTGACATTATCAATCTCATTTTAATTACATGTAGTGTAAACACCAATAATTGTTATTAGTGCAAAACATAATTTACATGTGATCTGATAGCAAAACTGTGCTTGAGAAGTAGACATGTACTAAAACCCCCATACCAATAAGGAAAATATTCTCAACTTGTGGACTTCAATGAGTAGTATAGATTTGTGGAAGGTAAATATTTGATGAGTTTCATATTGGAGTAAACTCTATTTTCCATTGACTTTCCTTGCCACTATTTCTGTTACCTTGCTTACAAAATAGTAGATGTATTTTATCTTAAAAGTATTTCTTCACTTCTGCGTAGACCATCTCACATTAAACCTGCTACAGCAAACACTTTTATCTTATGCATTTCTTTATCCCTTGCTGGTGTAAATGTTTAAAAAGTGTTTATCAGACATATGAAAAAAATGAAACACTTTTGGTTTATTAAACCTGCAAATAACCATACTGTGTATGTGTATAAAATCCAACTCCATTTAAGCCATCTTGCTCACTCACCTGCTCTGTGGACTGAAGATGTTCTGTGATCATTCTTCCCATCACAATGATACAAGAACTAGCTTGATATGTCCAAAGGAGCTACAGTAAATTGATGGTACTATTTAAGGAAAGAAGAAATAAGAAGATAAGATATGACTGTAGGTCTTGGAGACGTTGCTGATCTTGCTTCATGTGTAAAAAAATATCCTTAGATATTCTCATCATTGTACACTGGAAATAATGCAAGCCAACAACTAACTGGGTTCTTCAGGTGGATTATGGAGTTTGCATTGCTCTCATGTTTGTGTAGCTGTTGTGCCCTGCATCCATGGCTGTGTCTCAGTTCTTTCACAGCCCTTTTACTTTCTTCTGTAGGATATATGTAATTCATGGAAAACACTTGTGTAGCTAGGGAAGAAAACCAGAGATATTGGAGAAGCTGCACACTGAAAATCTAGTTATGAGGGTTCTGGAGAAGAAAGAAGGGATTCTAGCTGAAAAACATCTGAATTTAGGAAGAGGCAAAAGCAGACTACTTGTGCTCTGAGAGCTGCCTATGATCAATCAAAGAGCAGTATTACTATCTATTTTACTGCAGATAAGAGACTAACTGACAAGTTAATCCTGCTTTGGGTGACAATTTTTTGTCATAGTATAAATCATGAAGATACATGTGAGTATTTGCAGTTTAATAGACAAAATCATGATGACCTATCTAACCTGTTTTTCTTTTAGGATCATCTCTAAGGCAATCTTATATGCAGGTGCATTTCTATAGTTGTAAAAATTACTGCAGTTTTAGAATAAAACTATTACTGGAGACTTAGAAACTAATCTTTCCGATTGTGCAGCTCCTAGAGACTTCTAGTACTGTCCATTTTCTTACCTACAATTGTCTCACAAATGCCTACAGCTAAAACACAGCACAGTGAAAGACAAGAGTATAGAGGGAAATATAAACTGAAGAGCAGAGAAGGTTCTAAGATTTTAACTGATTTTGACAAGTTTTAAGTTCATGTTTTGTGGCCAATGTCACTATAAATTTGTTTTAATGAGACAATGATGTGCGGGTTTTGCTAGAAGATTCTTAAAACTTCTTTTTATTATTAAAGAAAATAGCTCACAACACATTTGCTTTACTTAGTTGCTTTGCTTAATATCTGGGATCTCTTAAAAACGGAATTTATTTTAAATATAATAATAATCCTTCTGCAATTTCAACACTATTGTACTCCAAATTGTGACTTAAGACAAGTTAACTTTGTATTTATTCCAGTTGGTGTCATTGTTTTACTGATCTTATTGTAACATAACTTCTACACTCATACTTGTCTTTGTAACACTAGTGCACTGATGATTGCAGAAATAGTAGCCCTGTCATGAACACCTTTATTTGTTCTTTAAAATATCCAGTTCTGCTAAATAGTAGTTAGCTGAAGATTTCTTTGTCTCTCACAAAAGACTTTCTTAGACTCCAGAATACAAACTAGAAATATCTTTTTGTGTGTGTGAGACCAGGAGAATGACACTTAACATTTATAATTTTAACAAAAAAGATATAATCCTTCTCTTCTTCTTTGCAAAAAAAAAGTATATGAGCAAAATTTTATCTCAGAAGAAGTTAGCTAGAAAATATTCCGTGGTTTTTGAGGCCCATCTGGCATTGGACACCAGTGTAATGGCCATGGGAAGCCTTTCAGGCTGGGAATCCATATGTGTGACAGCATGCCTTAATGCTGTATTGTACCAAACTCCTAGGCAATGCACTGGTTCTTTACTGAGACAAAAATGCAAGCAAACATGAACAAATGTTTTGATGATACTTAACTATCCTAACTTTAGGTGTGTGGACATCATCTAGAAAATGAGCTGTATTTTATTTAGTGTAACTTTGAAGCCCATTAAAATAGCACAGTTCTTCAGAAGCTTGTTGGTCAGAGTCTTTGAAGCTGTAGTAAGGTTTAAAATCAATGTAAAAAAACCAAACCAAAGCAAAACATAAAAAAACAAATACAAACCCAAAGAACATAAAACTCAACAAAAAATCTTCCGTCAGGAAAACTGTAAATTGGTCCATACTGAAATACCATCTGCTCTCCAAAAGGCTGGGTTGTTACTAGAATGCAGCACATTTGGCTGAAGATGCACCCTGCCATGTGTTTTGCAGTTTTCCTTTGTTCCCTACCACATTAGATACTCTCTGAAGACTTTAACTTATATTAAGTGTTAGTATAGTGGATGTGAAATACGTACTTGCTATCTGAAGGTAGGCCTAAGTTTTAGAAGATTTCCTAGTCTCCTTATCATCATAATCTGCATTATATTTTAGTATAGTATTATATTGACCTTTTCACATCTTTTTAGAGTGATCTTCCTCAGAAGACATTTGAGAAAACACAAGAAAGTCTTTTAAGGTCATTCAGATGAGCTCATATGAACATAACTGCTAGTTGTGCTTTGTGGAACAGGCACAGTCTGACAATCCCTTGTGGTCTCCTGTGGCCCCTGGTGCCATAACTGTGCCCACAGCAGAGGGAGCATTAAACTCATTGCCCATGGGAAAGTGTGGGGAGTGATCCCCATGTTCCTAGAATCCTTGCATGGGTAGGATGAGCTCATTAGCCTTCTGGCAGTCATCCTAGGAGAAGGACAACTCTGATTCCAAACCCGGGCAGATGGAGCTCGTTTAGCCCTGGAAGGCCTTCCAGCTAAGAGGTTAAACCTCTGTCCTAAGGATTTGGCTGCCAGCGTCCAAGCTTGCTAGGCCCTGGCAGATGAACCTTAGGACTAAAGGGTGGGTCCAGCTCTGTGCATGCTGTGTCTCACCTAAAAAATCCCTAGTGCAGGCTCGAGGGTGCTATCTGCTATCCTCTTTTTATCAGCGTGCTTGGAAAAGGTGCTGAGGAGGAGCGGAGATGGAGCCCTCCCTGGAGCTTGTTCGCTTTGTGGAAGTGAGCAATTTACTGCCAATACAGAAGGTTTACTTGCTGATTCATTAGGATATTTTTTTTTAACAAACTTACTGGATCTTGAAGGCCAAATATATTGCCAACCTCCATATTTTTGTGCTTTCATAACCTGCAGAAAAATTTGATTTTGTTCAAGGGTCTGATGAAAATCATGCTGGTTTGGCCCCATTTTGCTGGCTCTCTCTTTTCAGCACTGAACTGCAGGAATGTCATTCTCTGATTTCAGGACTGCGGTTGTTCTTTCTCCTTTTGCACACATTGCCCTTCCTCTGAGCCTTGTTTCACAAACACTAATCAACAAAGTTATTTTTATATTCCAAATTCCCAGCCTTTAAAATAGTTATAAAGTTAGTCTGTTGTGTTTCAGGAGAATAATTTTTTCTGTCAAAAATTGTTAGTAGATGATGCCTTAAAAAAGAAAAAAAAAAAGTAGCATCCATTTCATCTGTATTACCTTGGATCTTGAATTACCTTGTTTCTTGGTTTACTTAAGGACTAATTTAGTTTCCGCTTTGGATACTGAAATCCTAATCAAAGGTCTATGTAAATTGTGTGATATTTTAACATTACTCAGACTCTTCAATAGTCTGTAAAGCTGAGTCCACTAGTAGTGGCCTGAATTTTCAGACTTCCAAATCTGATGAATAAATTTTGGTAGTATTTCTCATGCAGAAAAGCAAGTTTTCTTTCTTCTTTTTAAATTTATTATATATCTTTGGCAATGTAAACGTTCTCATGGTGTGTAGTGTTGAAATGATATGCAAAGGCATATGAGAAATTATGCAACTCTGGCTTCTCTCTGGGTCTGTCCACTCAATATGGAAGCTAGTCAGTAATGTCTGGAGTCTTTCTTTTGGGTATTATATTCAAGTAATCTTGTAGCTTTGCTACTACTTTAAATATTCACACTTTAATATACTCAGAAAGTGCACAGCTACTTCCCTGACCACACATCCTGCTGCCACACTGAGATTTGCCCACTAGGAATTGTCTAGCTGATCTCCTTGCTGTGTTAAGCAAGTTTCATGAACTACAAAAGGGAATCATTTACTACAATATTTTTTCTCCCTCATCACCTCTTTGGATGAATTCTGCTAGGGCAGGAAGCAGATGAAATCCCTGGAGGCAGCTAAGTTCCTGCTCCCCGTGCTAGTGGATGTAACCTAGTCTGATTACAATTAATCCATAATTGAATAGCAATTGGCAAAAACCTTTCTGAGATTGCATTTAACATACTGATACACTCCCTGAATTAAACTGAAATTGAGTATCAGATTCTATTTTTTATTCCTTGGCTTTCATGAGAGAGCTTTCATGCATTTTTCTGTGCTCTGTTAAATTTGACTCTGTGTAATCAAAAAGACTATAGGATTCATCTTTAGCAAACCAGGGAAAGAGATTCACAAATCCATCTCAACACTGCTGCAGTATTATCAGCAAAGTATGTATAATTCAATTATTTTTATCATAACATTTTATGCATGAGTTGTTTGCAGTTTATGCATGTTTCATATGTCTCAGCAAAGAGAGAAATTTCTAAGTTTCCATGGTGGATGATATTCTGTTCATAAAATGGAAATTCTCAAATCAATATTGTTTCAAAAAACTAGACAGAAAACTAGTATCCCAATTTCTGTTGTCTTCTATGATATCTGGTAGAAACTCCCATCAAAATGTGAATGCCATTAGCTTCCCTTTTTCTCTTAGGCATAGTTACTCAGTTAATCTTCAGCTTGTTGGTGTGCTTTCAGTGTTGTTGACATAAAATCAGAATAGCTAGAGTTCACTTAACATTCAATATTTTAATCTATTTCATTTCACATACATTGAGAATTTAGCCTGCAGAACAGCTCTCTTCCAAATCCTTGAGTCCCTTCCCTATATGATGATTAGGGCTCTCAGGATTTTTCCTCTGTTACACATTCAGAGAAGAGAGTTTGCCCATTTGGCAAGTGAATCAGAATGAGCTTGTCTGCGATCCAGCTAATATATATAATTACAAATGAAAAGTTTAGTACTCTTCAGGTACCTCCAGGCAGAACAGGTAATACAAGAAGCAAAGTAGTAAGGTTATCTTAATCTTGATATTTTGTTTAGAAGTCATCAGAGAAAACTATCAATGAGTAATTACAGAATGAAACAAAGTTTGTCTCTGTCTTGTTTTCTCAATTTCTTAAAATACAAGGGGCATGATTTGGGCACTCAGTATACAACTTTTCTCAGCATCTTTTCTAAATTGTTAATTCAGAAAAATTACTTGGCATTATCAAAAATTTCGGTGTGTTTAATTTTGGCTTATATTTATATCTCCTTTTACATAAAATAGTTTGAAAAGAAAAATAGCTTAAATACATCCATCCATTCGAAAATTCTAAAGCATTTATAAAAAAAATCCTTGAAAAATGTGTGGAAGTTGTAATTTCCTTTTCAACAGATTGGTTTTAATAAACAATGTTTTCTGGAATGGTTGGGATGGGGATGTAAAAGCATTATTCAAAATACCTCTTAAGGTAGTCAAAATTCCTTCTTGCCAGACTGTATAGTTCTGTGAAGCTCTTCCACTACCTCAAAAAGAAGTCTAGTGGCAGACAACATGAACGAATTCTCTCCTTGTGGTTTGTATGGATGATTTTAGATGAGAGGAACAGCTGATATTTCCATTTTCAAAATGTTATGTATATTGTAATTGTGAGTATCCTGTCTGTGGCCTCTTAGCACACTGTGGCAACACAGCTTGGCTTTCATATGTCAGCCAGGAGTTTCCCATGTAAATATGGGTGAAGGCCTCTGCCTGATGTTGCAAGGCACACATGAGATCCCAGATGGAAGGATTCCCAAACCTAGACATAATTGCTATAGACATAGAAATTGATACAGGGGAAAAGACAAATCCTTTAGTTACTGTTAAGAAAAACACAGAGTTTAACCTATGTTGCTACAGAAATACTTATTCATAAGTATGTTGTGGATACTTATAGATACATATCTTTTAGGTCAACTAATTCTTTTTTCTTCAAATGTGCTTGTCTGATTGTTGCCTGGTGGATCAAGGGAGGGCTGTGGATGTGATCTACCTAGACTTCAGTAAGGCCTTTGACACAGTCTCCCATAGCATCCTAATGAAAAAGCTAGTAGCTCATGGCTTGGACAGGTTCACTCTTCGCTGGGTTAAAAACTGGCTAGATGATGGAGCACAGAGAGTGGTTGTGAATGGTGCCACTTCCAGCTGGTGTCCAGTGACCAGTGGTGTGCCCCAGGGTTCAGTCCTGGGCCCAGTCCTGTTCAACATCTTTATTGATGATCTGGATGAGGGGATCGAGTCTACCATCAGTAAATTTGCAGATGACACCAAGCTGGGAGGCAGTGTCCATCTCCTGGAAGGAAGGAAGGCTCTGCAGAGGGACCTGGACAGGCTAGGTGAATGGGCAGTGACCAACGGTATGAAATTCAACCAGGCCAAGTGCAGAGTCTTACACTTTGGCCACAACAACCCCATGCAGCGCTACAGGCTGGGAGATGAGTGGCTGGAGAGTGGCTCAGCGGAGAGGGACCTAGGAGTATTGGTTGATAGCCGGCTGAACATGAGCCAGCAGTGTGCTCAGGCAGCACGGAAGGCCAATGGCATCTTGGCCTGGATCAAGAATAGTGTGACCAGCAGGACTAGGGATGTGATTCTCCCCCTGTACTCTGCACTGGTGAGGCCTCACCTTGAGTACTGTGTCCAGTTCTGGGCCCCTCACTTCAAGAAGGATGTTGAGGTGCTGGAGAGGGTCCAGAGGAGAGCAACGAGACTGGGGAAGGGGCTGGAGGGGAAGCCATATGAGGAAAGGCTGAAGGAACTGGGACTGTTTAGTCTGAAGAAGAGGAGACTCAGGGGTGACCTTATCGCCCTCTACAACTACCTGAAGGGAAGTTGTAGTCAGGTAGGGGTTGGGCTCTTCTCCATGGCAGCTAGTGACAGGACAAGAGGCCATGGCTTGAAGCTGCAGCAGGGGAGGGTTAGACTGGACATTAGGAAGCACTTCCTCACGCAGAGGGTGATTGGGCTCTGGAATAGGCTGCCCAGGGAGGTGGTGGAGTCACCGTCCCTGGAGGTGTTTAAGAAAAGATTGGATGTGGCACTGAGTGGCATGGTTTAGATGTTGTGGTGTATTGGGTCATAGGCTGCACTTGATGATCCTGGGGGTCTTTTCCAGCCTTGGTGATTCTGTGATTCTGTGATATTGCTCTTAGCAAAGTGTTACGATGAAGAGACTCTACAGGAGCTCAATAAGACTACCTGAGACTGTGACCTTTTTTAAATACTAAAAGGCTTACTTCTGGAGATAACTGTGCTAACCTAATTAAATTAGTGCACAAAGGCTGCAATGGATTAATTTTGACAGGTCGAATTTAAAAAAAAATAGTGGTTTACAACTACTGCAACTTTAATTTTAGTGTAAAAATGTAAATGTTTTCATTTCCTCTATAAAATACAGAGAAAAAAAAGAAGACAAAGGTTGGGGTTTTTTTTAAAAAATAATTCAGACATGTTAGTAAACTGCTTTATCAAGTAGAATTTAATGCTATGCAGTTTTGGTAATAGCAATATTAAGTAAAAATCACTGCTGTATAAAAGACAAATGTCTGTTACTTGTATAGTAATAATGACTATATGTTCCTAAAGCAGCTGTTGTTCATTTTCTGTAGTGACTTTGCTTTAAATCACCAGTATATTTGGTAAGTTAAGATATTAGTTTAGAAAGTTCTTAAACTCAAACTTCTGAGAGTATGAGAATATCATCTGGATCTTGAAGACACATTAGCACAATACCCAGAAACTTTGTTATGATTAAACACAGAAAATAACTACAAATCTCTTAGATAAGGAACATTCAATATAAACCTTACATATTATAAATAGAATTGAAAAACTTTGTTGTCACTGCAAATGTCCTAATACTTTTCTGAAATTTTGTTTTGAGCTTGTTTTATTATTTCTGTGGTTTCTTTCTACATATATATTGGACTGTTGATTTTTGCTTTGTTTTGTTTGATTTTCTGGATTTTCTTCAGTGATTATTGGCTATTTCTGGCTGTGACACGTGAGGTTAGAGGGCATCCCAAACCAGCAGAACAGGAGATATGTGATAAATGAGAGCTGGTTATCACGGATCAATGCTGCTGGGCAATGCTTTCATATTTTAGGATTGGCCTTTTCATTGGTATTTGGAATTTAAGAGAAAATAAAATTTTTAATAATAAAACATTTTAAAGCCAATGTAAACCATATCCAACTGTTGCAGGCATTTCCCACTTCAAGTTAGACAAGAACAATGGAAGGTTCAACTCGTGGCTATCTGTACTGCTGAATTTCATGCAGTCTTTTAATTTCATATTTTAAAGAATCATCTGTAGATATGTTTAATTCTGTATCATTTGAAATCCAAAAATTAATACTTGATTTCCTTCTTAAAAGCTATTCAACCTGAAGTTACAATCTTAATGCCATTTTAGGAATAATGCAATTTTAGATAAAGATTAGATTGTATTGGAAATATATTGGCTTCTTGTAGTTGGTCTTGCTCAGCCTTATAATTGATGATTAGAAAGTATTTGTAGCTATCTGTCACTATTAGGATAAAAATGGTAAAAGACAAATTTACTTTTATTTTTTATCGTGTTTCTCACTTTTAGTTGCCTTTGCTCTTTCATAGATCTTTCCTTGCTTTTTCTTGTGCCTATCTTAAACATAGTTCCCTAAGAGATTTCTGGGAGGAAAAAAAACCCTGTGATGCAGACAAATTGTATTTCACATTACTCTTGAGTAACTCTTTGCAGTATTACCTACCACCTTCTCATACTTCAATATTGGCACAGTTATCGCACCAGGGGCCACAGAAGACATATAACAATGAAAATACAAGGTAATACAAACCCTCCCGGTTCCTCCCCTCACGCCACTGGCTGTCCCCCCACTCACAGTAAAACCTGCTAGAGTGCAATCGGGTTAAGGTGAGGTGGCAGATGAGATGAAGAGTGGAGGAAACTCGGGTGGTGGATGGTGATGGTGGGTGGAGGAATGGATGAGAGATGAAGAGGTGGTATGGCTGCCGCAAAGATGGAGGAGGGCACCACCAAGCAGGGGTGTGGGTCGCCGTGACGACCTGCCGCAGCTCGGCTCCGCTTCTACCTGTGGCTCAGCCAATGGAGATTGGGAGGTGGTTTTTTACCAGGAGAGTGATTAAGCACTGGAACAGGTTGCCCAGAAAGGTTGTGGCTGCCCCATCCCTGGCAGTGTTCAAGGCCAGGCTGGATGTGGCACTGGGCAACATGGTCTAGTGTTTTGGCATCCCTGCTTGTGGCGGGGGGGGGGGAACTAGATGATCTTTGAGGTCCCTTCCAACCTGGCCATTCTATGATTCTATGATTCTATGATTCAATGAAAAGGCCTACCCCCACCGAGGGCTTACAAACAAACACGTCAGTGGGGGTGAAGGGGGAAAAGACAGATTCCTCTGGCAATTTACATACCCTATAACAAGAGTTCAACCCAGTATGACATAATCTGAATTTTTGTATTCCCACCGTTGAGTATTGTTGAAGTACAGCCAATGAAAGATGAGATGAAATTTTTGTATGTGCAGGTTAGTTCAGATTTACTTCTTTGGATATATTCAACAGATAATTTTTTCATTCTGTTCCATGCTGGACATTACAGTAAAAGTGTGTGTATATATATATATGTATGTATTTATCCATATCCAGCTGTGTTTCAGTTACCCAGGAAAAGAGGCTGCAGGTAGCCTTTATTTTTTTTTCCCTGTCCAGATTTCAGTGCAGTTAATAAGGACAGAACAAAACGGAAGCATGTTTGTTATCTGTGGGATAAGTACATACATGTGACTCCTAATTTAGGAGAAAGAGAAACTCCCTTGCTGTTTAATATGCTGTGCTATGTGCTTTCATTCATGAGAATTAAAACCATGTTTATTTCTGTTAGATGTCTTTAAACTTGGTTGAAAACTGATTTTTAATATGATTTGGCTCAGATAAAAAAAATACTTCAGTTTGTCTTTGACAGTTTATTATACCAGATGATTGTAACACAGAAATTATAGAATCTTTGTGCCAGGTGGATTTGCTGAATATAGTTGTTTGAATAGCTCAGTGTTATTCTGTTTTAGGCTTCTTGAAATATTTCTTCTCTTTGACTAGGTAGTGTATTTCATATTACTACCACTATGCATTAAAACTGTGAATTATTTGGGAACCATTTAAGCAATCCATTTGAGATTTAGTTACCTTGAATATATCTGAAGAAATGAGTTCAGCGCAAATGATGAAAATTAAAATCTAAATTATATTTCTGATATCAAAGGTACCGTGATGGATTATTAGTGATCTTGTGACTTAAGTTTTTTTCTCTTGTGAATGCAGTTTTTTAAACATTACAATTTGAACTGAAGCTGAGTTCTGAAGAAAAGCAAGGAACAGTTCTGGATGAAATTATAACTAATTTTAATAAGTGTAAAAAAATTACAAATTCTGTTGCCTTTTTTCAGTTGTAATTGTAACTGTTATCCATTACTCAGAACAAGAGAATATCAATGAGGGAGGATTTTTTGTGTCAAGTACTGTATTTTTTGATATTGCCATGTCATCTACAGATCTCTATACCTTGAATGAAAATAATCAAAGTATCATAGAATAGTTTGGGTTAAGAATTTTAGACTTTTTATATCTGCTAAGAATAAAGATATTTGAAACTGAACTTGTAAAGCAGGTCTTAGTAGAGTTCCCATTAAAAAAAATGCTACTGTGTAATATTCTGTTTTAAAAAATTCTATTTCTGCTAATTTCTTCCCAATGATCACTCTATTCCTCTTGCTTTAATGAGTGCAGAGAAGTTTCCAAATATCTTCTGGAATTCAAATGATGCTGAAGGACCAGATATTTCACCGTTACTGCTTCAATTTCAGCTATTTCAGCATTTAGCCACATAGGAGAACATCAGTTCTTAAGGATAGCAATAAAACTGTGCATCTTTTGTCACTAAGGGTTCCTGACATATATTCAGTTTGTGCAGTCTCTTAAGGCTCCATTTTCAGACCACTTTATTGCACTTACGTCATTTTTCTTTTCATTGTTGTTTTGAAATATCTTTTAAGGATTTTATTTTTGTGTGTGTGTTACTGAAAGTTCTGTATATAACCTGAAGACAAAATGTAGTAGTAAATATGATGGAAAAGTATAGATTTTTATGCTGCAATATTGTTGTTATTATTGTTGGTTTGTATGTGAGGCTACATGGAGAATTTCCATGTTCATGGTGGGATAATCCCGGTATCTTTCAAATAACTTCAGTCATATTCTCTTGATGACTGAAGCTTTCTGTACGTTAGAATCAGAGCACAATAACTTGGAATAGGTGTTGTAAAGGTAAATCTTTTGTTCCTTTTTCTGTTATTGGATGAGTTGTGTAAAGTTGTGTTTTTATAGAGGGAGAATTTTTGAGTCCCAAGACCTTATAAAGCAGCTTCTGTTTCCAGGATGCTGAGATGATGATCCTTCATATATTTCCCCTGAGTAACAAAGCTATCCTAACCAGTTTTTGGGAATGTTTTTATGCAAAATAATATAAAAGCAGCCATCTAATGAAGGAATGAATTTGTGGAATCTGCCTTCAAGATCCAGCATAATCAGACCATCTCCCCACTGCTCAAAGTTGTTTTGACCAGGGGGATTCTTACTAGCAAACAGGTATTACAGTTATTGTGAGAATGTACAATCTTAGGTATTTCAATTTAGTTTGAGAAACTCTGCATTTAAATAAGCAAGTCTTTTTATAATGCCTCATAGCCTTGGTCCTGCATTGAGTGCAGCAACTGATGCAATTCTTAGCAGCAGAATGACTGTAAAGGCCTGAGGAATAACATTTTTATTTCATTAGCTGATTTCTGATTATCTAATATCCAGTTACAAAAAGAAGATGATAAGTCAAGGTAGATCCAGTAATGACACAGGATTGAATGTGTCAAACATATTTGTTTTGTATTTTCATGCAATTAGTTCACCTTTTTCCCAAAAATCCTTTTGAGATTTCCTGTGGGCATTATTCTTGCTCTTCGACTTATCGTGTTGCTTGTAACAGGCAAATCAAAATATTGTGTTATTTATGTATTTTTCCACTGTAGTCTTAGTAGCCAGGATCTCAGAATTAATTCTGTGGTAAAAGTACTTTTTGTTACTTGATGTGTAATTCTGTGATGGTAAAGAAAGCTAGTATGGTAAAGAACGCTAGTTTAAAGGTGAAGTCATGCCCTGAACAAGACTGACAAAGGTTGTTTGATATAGCAAGGACAGTTCTAATTTCCAGTAGCTCTTCTATAATGGCAGAGAATGGGCATATATTCCATGAATGACTCTGGGACCCAGAAGGTAATCATGTGGGATGTGTATGCAGCACTTCTTGGACAGGTTTTCCAGATCACAGTTTGTGAGATGACGTTTGCTGATTAATTCCATAAAGTTACTTACCCTTATTTGCAGCTTTGTTAAAATATATCTCAAAAGTGTTGTTTATCTTCTGTACTTGGGACAGTATCAAAGGAGCTTCTTTCTTCTGCCTGTTGCTTTTCTATGATGCCTTGGAGAACAGTTTCAGATTAGGAAGTTGTATTGGGTTTGGCTGAGATGGAGTTAATACAGTTTCAGAAACGCTGTGCCTCGGATTGAAGATAACCTGTGATGTTGTGACTGCTACAAGGCTTGAATGACTGCTTGTCTGACACAGACATATACACACATTGCACAGCTGAGTCACATTCTGTCCTGGTGGTTCAATATCCTTGTGCAAGTCAAAATAGCATTTCTACTGTCCTGTTATTAAACAGCTATTTTCACATTTCACAGCTGAAGGAAAAGAATTGAAGAAAATGTTACCTACAGCACATTATCTTCTGTTGTGTATGAATGATTCTGCACCCATTTTAAAATCTTAATCCTGCTTAACTGATTTTCTGTAGTATTGAGTTGATTTGACACAACTGAAAACTCAGTTATGAAGCAAGCAGTGAGAAAGGTAGTAGGCCTATAGAAGAGCTGAATAAATGAGCAAGGCCTTAAGAATACCTGATTATTTGCAAATTTTGTATGATTAGAGGAGTTTTTTCCCAATGACTTTTCTATGAGTGAAAATGTCTGGAATTCATAAAATACACTATTACAAGCATCCCTCAAAGGCTTAGTAACAGGAATAGTTTTAATGTGAGAGGCACTTTTTCTTTACAAATTATGAATCTGTTTCAGTTACTTGTTTGAAACAATTGGGGAAAAAAGAAAATTTGTTTCTGATGAAATTTTTCATTGGGTTGCCCCTTATTATATCTGTTCTCACTTTGTTGGTTTACTGTATTACACTGTTTCACTGTAATAAAGCTTAAGTAATACTACTGAACCTAGATTTTGAAGTAGTTTATGGTATCTGAGTTTGTGCTCAACTCTCACTGCATCTAGTGGGTGTAGGAGAGCAGCTTCAGAAGGTACTACATAGCCAACTGTTTCTAGGTAACAATACTCACACTATTAAATATAGCAGTTGTATATGAGCATGACCTTAAAGAAATTTATTCCTGTTAAGACTATTTTTATTCCTGTGTTGCCATTTGTTTAACTATCTCTCTTCCACTTTGCCTGTTTTGGAAGGTGAAGATTTCTTCATCTTTGACTTTACAAGCCCTCATACATTACTTGTGTTAAAACTCTTGTCTTTCCTCCTCTTTTACTTTTTCATACAATGCTGCCAGGTGCACAGTATTACTAGTTTCCCAAGGCTTTTCCTGCTGTTATTCCATGCTGAAAATGGCATTGGGCATTTTGTGATAAACTCTGATGACATAAAACTGTGTATTTCACTGCAGTCCTTATTCAATGTATATATTTTTGATACACATTTCTTGTTTTTTTGCCTTTTAGACAGTAGATTTTCCAGTGAAGGATCCTTTTCTAGTATTTGTGTAGATTTTAAGCAGAGGAAACTTAAGAGTATTTTGAAGGGAACACAGAGGAATTTTAAAAGATTTCCTATATTTATCTGCATGCAGAATTAGTTGCTCCAAAAGCATTTATGTATTTTCCTGGTGTGTTCCTAAGACCTCCCACAGGAAAGCACTCAGATTTCCTGGCTATAAACCCCATAGTCTAAATCACTGAAGGAAGACACAAAGTCATCACTGCCCTGTGCTGCTGAATAGGAGAGGTACCTACAGTCTGTACAGTAAGTAGGATTACATGAGTTGTAAGAAGAATATATCCTTCAAACAGTGTCTTATGGGCTCAGAGAGGGAAAAACATAATATGCTGTTATCAAAACATTGGAAGGGTGGAAAGAATTACACTCATCCAGGAGTGTGTGACAGCTGCTGGAGGTGAGTGGCTTGAACAACAAGTTACTTAATAAGACTTCAGCAGCAGTTTAAAGATCTGAATTTGTACATTTTCCATTTGGTGTTGGCTGTGATAATGTTATTTGTCCTTAAAGAAAAGTACTCTTAAGTTCTGTCCTTTCTGTTTCTGTACAACTAGCATACATAGTTGGGAATTACCCCAATTTTTGAATTTTTTTTTTATCTTGCACATGGTCAGTATTTTAATTCATATTTTTCTTACAGGAATTATCCAGCAATTTAAATACTGCCTTTTGTAGTACCTATATTTACAAAATATCAAAAGAGGTTTATACTTAACTAAAATGATTGTATGTCTGAAAATGATTTAAAGTGTTCTCTTCAGAGAATCTTGTGTATAAATAGCTGCTTAACATATATATATATGACAGATAATGCATTTGTTCATTAAAGCAGAAAATGAGTGTTTGAACAGACAGAGGAAATTACTACTTCAGTTATGCATGATAAAGGAAATAACTTACTAACTTAAAGGACAACATATGAAAGTATATGCACAGGCTACATGTACATTGAGAAAAGTAGACATTCTTGGTTAAAGAATGGCTTCTTTTCCCCTTTACTATATCTCTGGTGTTTCTATGATTTAGCATAGCCTAAAGTTTTTGCAGCGCATTAAAATATTGACTCACATCTGTTGAACATCTTTTAAGTAATTTTTTAATGGCTATTTTCTGTATAAGCACTTAAAATGTATAGGCCTCACCTTGTTTTCTGTCCAAATCCTTTCTGACATAAACTCGTGATGTTAAGGAGAAAATAAAACTTATGGCTACTGATGAGTCAATGTATGTTTGCCTTCCCTCATCCAGTGGTTTCTGCCCTCTCAGTCCTTCAAGAAGGCAAAAGGAAGGGCTCCATGGACTAGATGAGCTCCAGAGGTCCCTTCCAACCCAAACCATTCTATGATTCTATGATTCTATGGGGTGTAAAAGTCCTTATGGCATTGGTGAGATTCAGGAGAGCCAGAGATGCCCCATTCATGAAAATACTTGACAGACTAGGCAGGGTAATGCCAGACACTTGAGCATCCACCCTGGGGAAAGGTTTTGTTGCATAACTGGCTGTTGGATTAGATGCTCTAATGGCTTGACAAAAGGTTGGCCCTGTGTAATGCAAAAGCAATTGTCCTCACTGAAGAACCATTGCATAGTGTGAAATATGCTGAGGGAAAATTTGATTTCTCTATTTGTTTCTAATTCTTTTCCTTTTTAGTGGATATCTTCATTTGTTCTTGTAAGGTATTTGAGTAAGACCCAAAGAACTGGTGCTTTGGGCAAGAGAATTTACGTTGTCAGTGCTGTACAGATGAAAAAATGGAATAAACCTGTGGTGATATAAGGAATTGAACTGGATATCCTCTTTTTGTGGCTTTCCTGTTATTGAGGGTGCTCCTCAATAATCTGATAGGTCAGCAACAGAAATTGTGAATATAGGCATAACCTAGGACTGATAATGTAACTTGTACTGAATAAAAGTATGAAGCTGTGCAAGGAATTAACAGTATAATGTTTCATATTAATCAAATGGCATGTCTACATTTAATAGTTAAAGTAGCAACTGAGAAAACTGAGAAGTTGAATAAACCCACTGTGTCCTTTCACATTATAGGTTGTTATACTTGACCTAATCTCTCTTTGGCCTGCAGTCTTCAATTTTCAAGAGTTTCTCAAGAGTAAATGCTTTCTTTTTGCTTTCTTGATATCATATGTTAACACACAAATTCATTTTCTTGTAGGGTGCTTTGAGTGTTGCATCAAATGCCTGGGAGGTATTCCCTATGCATCTTTGATTGCTACTATCCTGCTGTATGCTGGAGTTGCACTGTTCTGTGGTTGTGGACATGAAGCACTTTCAGGAACTGTCAACATTCTGCAAACCTACTTTGAGATGACAAGAGCTGCAGGAGATGTTATTGATGTCTTTACCATGTAAGTTGGGAGTTTCTTTTACTTGTTTCCTTTTAAAACTGCTGAAAAAATTGATAGGGGAAATAAACATGGTGAAAGAAAATGTCTTGTAATGAAAATCATAAAAAGAATGATTTGGGTAAGCTCAGCAGCTGAAGTTTTGACATCTATTTACAAACAATTTGTAGTACTATATAATATCCCATACTTATCATGTAATTTATTACTAAACATTGCTTCATATAATATTGATGAATCATGCTTGCTTTTATCCTTTTTATCCTGTGATAATTTCTTTGCTGAAAAGTATAAAAGTTAAATAAATAAAACTCTAACCTCTTTTGCACCACTTTTTTCATGATAGTTAGAAACAGAATCTTAAATCTCTTAACTTGTGTTGCTATATTATCAATATCCTTTTGAAACCTTCTCTGTGAATGTTAGCTGTATTTTTTGTGGAATCAGTAGCAAGAAGGGAGGATGTACCAAGTAAGTATATCACTGCTATGTCATATTCAAATTTCTTCTTAGAATTAAGGAATTTAGATTTTCTTGTGTAATAATATATTGGATTGATGTGAAGTATGTGACTTCTGCTTTACCCTTTTGGCTTGTCATTTAGAATAATGGGTCTGACTTGACTTGATGGCTAAGGTTCATTGTTATCCTGAATTGAAGATCAGTCATTTTATTAGGCTCTAACTTATTTTATTAGTCCCTAGGAAGCTGTTGGTGCAGAACAGCCACAAATCGATGCTTTCTCTTCATAGTAAGTTTTCCAGCTTCCCTCTGTCAAATACTTAAGTGAAAGTATCAGTCAGGAGATGTAGTTCAAAGCATATAATACACTGGAAATTACTAAGCAACTGTGAAGGTGATTTTATTTCTTTTGGCATTTAATTATTTGGCTCAGCTAGTGGCTTTTTGATTTGTTTGGGGTTTTATTTACTTGAACATATACTAAACCAAATTCTTTCATTGGCAGACTACTAGAAACCTAATTTCAGTTTATTCAGCTTTGAAAGATGTCTCTGAAGTCATGTCTTAAAGAGAGATGGAATATAAAATGTTTTTAAAAATTATTTTAATATAAAATTATCATTTTAAAAGAACCTTTTCATGTTATTTTTTACAGATATGAAGCTAAAAACTTTATATCATACTGTCTAGATAATATATTAATTTTTCATGTAAAGGAAAATTATTGTTTAAATAGCTACCTGGATACTATTACATAACCAGGAGTGTGAAAACAATCCCTTGCCAAAAGGCAGTATATACCTCCAAAAAGGCAGTATATATTTCAAACAAATGACTGTACAAGCCTGGATTTCAACCACAGGAGGTCATCCTACTAGTTTCGTATGTGCAAACCATAGAATCATAGAATCCTAGAATGGTTAGGGTTGGAAGGGAGCTCTGGAGCTCATCTAGTCCAACCCCCCTGCAGTGGGCAGGGACATCCCCAACTAGATCAGCTTGCCCAGAGCCCTGGCAAGCCTCACCTGCAATGCCTCCAGGGATGGGAACTCAACCACCTCCCTGGGCAACCTGGGCCAGTGTTCCACCACCCTTGTGGTGAGGAACTTCTTCCTAATGTCCAATTTAAATCTACTCCTCTCCAGTTTAAAACCATTGCCCCTTGTCCTTTCACTCCATGCACATTTCTACTTCTTTGCATTCTCTTTTTTTCCTGTTCATAGGTTGATATAGCTGGATTGGTGCCCAGATAAATCTTCTCCTCGCAGAACCAGTAGAGTCATCTGCCAGGGCTCTTTAGGATGGTTACTGTCTCCAGACATAGTATGCCAGAGTGGACCAGTTAAGGTGATCAATATAGCCAAGTCTGAGCTGTTGTTTCAGGGAGTCCTTGTATCTCCTCTTCGGGGCTCCTCTCTTGCCACAGCCAGGGGCAAGTTCACCATAAAGCATAATTTTAGGAAGGTGGTAGTTCTTCATCCTGGAGACGTGAGCTGCCCAACACAGATGTGTTCATAGCAGCATGGCCTCAATACTTGAAATTGCTGCTTGTTCTAGAACAGATGTATTAGTCACATAATCTGTCCAATGGATGTTTAGGATTGTACGGAGTCAGCGCTGATGGAAGCGCTCCAAGAGACGTAGGTGTTGGCGATAGATGACACGTGATTCGGAACCATATAAAAGAGTAGATAGCACAATGGCTCTAGAAACACTGATCTTTGTACTTACCTTCAAGTGTTTATTTCACTAGACTCTTTGATAGAGTTTTCTGAAAGCCTATATGCCTTTGCTAGCCTATTGTCTATCTCTCTGTCAATCTTACCATCCGAGGAGATGAGGCTGCCCAGGGAATTAAACTGTTGGACTGATTTAAGTTCTGAATCACCAATGATTCAGGAAGAGAGATGTGAGTCAGAATTTTTCAACTAGTTCTCCACTAACACTTAGTAATCTGGTAGGCTAGGCCAACCAAACCTCTGTAATATTAGGGTTTTATCACTTGTTGAGGCTGAAGTGTATGCATACTTAATTTGAAAATAAAGGCTTTCTGGACAGCATGAGAATCGTGTCACAGGAAAAAACTAATGTGTTCTTTTTGTCTCAATGAGTTGGAAATAAATGTCTGCAATACATTCCTATATTAACCAAATGAAAGAAAAATATCCCTAGCTAGTATGTAGATTGTTACAAAAAATCTTAAGTAATTTTAATAGAAAAATACATATTGATGTACATTAACTGAGTACCAAACTTCAACACTGAGGGTAAAAAGTGTACCATGATTAGCTGGAATACTGTAAATGCTTCAGGGTTCCTATTTTTTTGCAATTCCTTTTAGGACACAGTAAAATATAAAGGGTCAGTGTTAACAGTACTTCTTGGCTTATCTGTTGAGATAGTAAGTCCATGTATTATGTGGAGCACTACCAGTTTACTCCAGTGAAGCAACTTGTTCCGCAAGCCCAAAATATTATTACTTCTGGACACAATTAACAAAAGCTAATTATGTATATTGAAAAACTTTTGAAACAGGGTATAACAGTTATAAATTCAGTTGCTTGAGGGAGTCTCAACAACAACAACAAAAAGTATTTTGTTATAACACACTCCTGCAAAGTTACTTATAGACATAATCATTCATCACTTAATCTTATTGCTTGCTGATTTCTTTTTTTCCGCCTTGATTTTGCAAAAGAACCATGAAAATACACAGTAGGAAATCTGCAACATTGATCTGGCTAGCTGAAAATGTTTTTCACTCACTTCCAACTTGTCTATTCTGGACTCAGCTACAGCCTGTTTATTGAGATGTTAACATTGACAGCCTCCACCAATAACTTCTGTCAGAGGAAGCAAGTATATTCTCCAGAGCTATTTTAATATTTGTCTTGTTGGATAGAATCCAGATTCAGATTAATTAATTAGGCATCCCACATTAGTATAGAATAATGAATGACCCAGCAGCAGCAAAAGAACTAAAAATTGTTAAGATCAGCTTGATTTAAATCACAAATTAAAAACAGTGTTTGTGTTTTTAACATTTCTCAACACACTGTTGTAAGGAAAAGCAGAACCCACAAAGTGCTTACAAGAATAAGACTATATGCAAAATATGATTTGGATTAATCTATTAAAGAAAAGACTCTTCCAGATTTCATGACATTTTTTGCAACTAATTTACATTTAGATAATCATTCAGCTTATTCTCCCTAGCAACCTAGGTTGATATGTGAAGATTGCATGATCAACATAAACTTGTTAAAAATCAGGTTTTTCTTCACAATCTTCATTGACTACCTTTTAATAGAAATGTTTCACAACTTTAATTTTGTAATATCCATAAAGTTGCTGTATTTAATGAATAGATATTCAAGATTTCTTTTTGTTCTTCTCATTTAATTGAGCTTTAGTCTTCATCTAATGTATATCTTTTAAATCCTGTCAGAAGTGGAGAATATATATTTATTATTTTGTCTCTTCCTTTATTCCTTAGCCACTATGTTCCTTCTATTCTAGCTTTTACAATTGTAAGCCCTGCTTGTCCTTTTCATTTGTCCTTATCCATCTTGCTCATTGGCTCATGTTCACCACCACTTATGCCATTTCCTTCTGTCTACCTGGTTACTCTGTTGCTTTGTCTGCAATCTTTGAGATTTTACTGAAATACAGATGGCCATTGATCTCCCCAAGTTCATCTACAAACAATCAAATTTTATATTAAAGAAAGGCAATCTCCATTTTAGAAGACCTATATTTCACTATTTATTGCAATTTCACGGGAAAATCAGTTTATGTGAAATTTATTAGATGCTACAGAATAATTTAATACCAAAGCTATCTTCAAAACTTTATCTATATAAAATATTGCTGTTGTAATACACTTCCTTAAAATACAGCAATTCTAAATGTAGTTCTAACACAATTCTATCTGATTTTTAAAGAGCTAGTTGAGTGGTTGTATCCCTTTTTTTTTTTTTTAATTTTTACTCTATATTATACCAGATCCTTTCTCCTTAGAGTAAATGTCTATTTCCAGGCACAGTCTGTAAATCCCTTGTGGTNAGCCTAGCCATACAAATGTTTATTTCATCTTGTGTGGTCTGATCAGTAGAGATTTTACCACTTCTTTCTGTAGAGAGCAGGAGAGGAAGAAATTGATTTTTTTTTTTTATTAGCTAGCATATAGCTAATATATTTTCTCCTTGTGAAAAGAAGGCTTAAGTGAAAGTTATTC
>VWZO01013584.1:0-20656 GCA_013396975.1 Bucco capensis
CCTTCCAACCCCTGACATACTGGGATAGGTCTTTCAGCCTTTTCTTATAAGAGAGATGTGTGTGCACCTGAACTTTTGGCTTCCCTCAGTTCAAGTATCTGTGATCTCTGAGCATGTCAAGTACCAGATAGTGTTCATCTGACCTGGGTAATAGATGCCCTCAGGAAGCCATGAAGTGGTTTGCTCTCTTCTCTCAGCTATTCTTTGTGACCTGTGATCCAGCAAGCTGCTGATCATGTGTGAGGCCAGGAGAAGCACCATGGTCCCCCCTTTCAGGTTTTATGATGAGATTTGTTCAGGGCACAGAGCATGCCTTGCAGTTGATGTGATGGGACCTGGGACACTTCAGACTGTATGCTCTCCTTGCAGAATGTCATTGAATCTGCCTCCTCTGCCATTGTGTGACTAGCTTAGGTTAGGATTCAAGAATGGAATACTCACTAAGATGTACTTAAGCTGCATTTTGACCTTGTGTGTTCTTTAATGGACTGTTCTAAGTTGCTTGAGGTGAGCAGTAGAAAAAATGGTGATCCCCCCTCAAGAGGAAAAAAGGCAGGAGCATGGCTGGCATTTGCTTGCCCCATGGCATCTATTGTAAAGGGCAATCTGTTGTAAAAGCATCAAGATCTTTTATAAACTGCTCTGTGTTCTTCTGTAAAGTACCTGCTAGAGCAGCCTGGAAAGAATAAGATGCATACTTACATCTTCATTACTTGGTTTGCATCTATTCTATTTAATAGAGTTCTCCAAAACATGTAAACCTCTGACTTGGGCATTTTCTCTGTAAAGTACTTGCAAGCTCAAGCAGCAAACAGGAGTCAGACAGCAAAGTGCAGAACATCTCTTGCTCCGTGGTGGTGGTGATGGGGAGCACTGGTGGTTCTTGCTCTGCTGGAATTGTTCTGTCCCACAGTGGTGTCTGTGCTGGTGTGTGGAGGTTTGGGTTAAGGGTGTCTTTAATTTTCCCTTTGGCTGGGGTGTGGAATGAAGAGATGGATCAGAAGATCTGTGCATTGGTCAAACACCAGAGGGTGCCACAGGCTCACTTTTCAGTCAGTACAGGAACATTCAGAGCTGTGACATGCATTGCTTGGGCTTCTTTTCCAGTGGAATATCCAGTATAAATGTCAAACATGACTTCATACAGGACACTGCTCAGAGCTTGGAGTTTTCTGGTTTTCTCCTTCATTCTGATAAGCCTAAATCACTGGAGACTTAGAACACCTGGGAGAATTTTTCTCCTTGGTTTCTGAATGCAAAAAGCATGAAAGGCAGTGGTGTAGAAGAGGAGCTTCTTGGAATGGTAGTAAGTCAGTATCCAGCAGGAACATGTGGAACATTTCAAATTTATTAGCTTACTTGAAGTCTCAGTTTACTCTTCTTTAAAAAGATTGAGGTTGTTAGAACAGTGAGGACAAAAGAACAGTAAAAAGTACAAACTGAACACTGCTTCTGAAACTTACATTAATCTGTAGTGGGCACCACTTCCAAGGAAATAGAATGATAATTTCTTTGGGTTAACTAAAATAAGTGCAGGAGTGTTTTTGTAGGTGCAAATTAATCTTTCATCAAGGCTAGAGTCTCCATGACTTAATGCAAACTTATCCCACAGTGAAGAAGTTAGACTTGGTCCTTCAAAAGAGTGCAGGTAGAGATGTCTGCTTGCATATAAGCTCTTGTGTGTATGTGCTCACAAAAGAGACTGTGTGCATGGAAATAGTAGAGATAACATGAACCTGGTAAAGGTTTACTTTAGAGAACTGAAGTTAATGTATGTAGAAATGTGGATAGATGTACAGTATAGAAGTTTACTTTCTTCTTCCTTGAGTATTTGGAGTATGTGGTCAGACTAAAAGCTGTGATACAGGGTGGGGGGCTTGTGAGGACTTAATCCAGGTTTACTTGAGTCCTTGGTATCACAGAGCTTCCAAGCTTGCTCAAAAATTCAGTTTCATGTAATGGATTTGCTTGCCTAGCAACTGAGGCATTAGCCAAACTCATGTTTGAGAGGCACTTCACTGAATTTTGAAAGCTTTTAGGAGCTGTGTGCCCTGTCCACGCTCACACTCAACATCTGTTGTATGGAGGTAGCCTCCAGGATGTATCAGTGTGGCTGTTTGGTAGTCAAGAGGCTTTTTCTTTGTATCTGTTCTGAGGGAAGCAGCAAATGTTGATTTTTCTCTTCAGTAGGGATGAAGATGACATAAATGATGTGACCTCTATGGCTGGGGTCAATGTGAATGAGGAGAACATGTGCAATTCCGAGCTCGTTGGCACAGTGATCCACTCGTGTGCAGATAAACCTTTTCTCTCCTCAGAAGTGCTTCAGAAGAAGATCTTGAACATAGGTGAGAACAAAGAGTATGTAAAACATACCTATGGATGTAGTTTGCTTTGCCTGTTCCATCAGCCATCCTGCAGGCTTTGAAGAAGGAGCTGAAGCTAAGGTCTGCCAGCTCAGTCCATGTGTTTCTACCAAACAATACTGAGTTTTTACTCCCCTTTCTAGGACACAGCTGTTCTCAGCTAAGGCACAGGCTAGTGCTTACTGACCAACATGAAATAGTGGCAACACTTTTATCATAGCTGGGAAAACACTGCAGATTCTCCCTGTCTTGTGAGATTTGTTACTTATTTTCAGTTAGAATAGCAAAGGCAAAGTTTGTTTTACAGTGTACTGTTTATCCATTCTTGACACTCCACTTAGCAGTAAATACCAAAGTGGGTTTTGAAGGCATGCTATATATTGCATCATAAAGTATTGCAGTTGCTGTACATGCAGTGAGGGGCAAGGAAAAGCACTTCTGACCTGTTCAGCATAGGAGGCATGTGAAAATGCTGTCTGCCATGCCTGCCAGGGAGAAGGCTCTGCTGTCCAGGTGTATTGATGGAGCTGAGTTGAGTGATTGACTGTGTGAAGCACAGGAATGCTTTTGCATTAGCAGCCTGCAGCTGCAGGAGGTTGTGGAGCTGCTGCCCAGTTTTAGGCACGGGGCTGGGACAGCTTTGCCTGCAGCTGTTGCCAGGGTTGGTCGCAGCTGCTGAGACACAGAGAGGCAGTGGCAGCCCGACAGAAAAGGTTGAAGGTGATGGTGTGATGACCCCAGCTGGACATGATCCTTGTTGTCCAAGCTCCTGCAGTGGGATGGTTGGGTCTGTCTGCCCCATGCCAGTCAGTTGAGGCAGGTGAGAACGTTCTGGGTGCCTGGAGCATGCAGAAGCCATCCCTGCTCATGGAATAAATGTCATGAGTTGTTAACAAGCATGGTGTCAAGCAGGGCAAAATGTAATTCTCTATTTTTTTTAATTACTGGAATTAACAGAATATGGCACTAATTTCTACAGTTACTGCTTCTCCCCCTCCCTGAACATGAAGCTTGATTTGTGTTCTTATTAACTTTGTCCTATAAATGACCTTGCAAGGAGAGTGGTTCTGGAGGCTAAGTGAAACAATGTCTATATTTTCTGAAGCTCCAGGCTAAGTTTTATTAATGTAATGTCTAAGATCTTTGAAGTTGTGACTTTACTAGGAAAATCATAATCTCCAAACCTTTATTCATAATGGGTATGACTTCCAGGGGGAACAGAATACCTGCTGTGCTAATTATTTCAATTATCAGCTACTACTAAAACACGTAATGGATTTTCTCTGCTTCCACAGGTAAAAGGCATGACATTGTGGAACTTAACTCTGATGTTGTGAACTTGGTCTCCCAAGCTACACAGGAGAGATTACGAGTGCTCCTAGAGAAGCTAACTGTAATTGCTCAGCATAGACTGTTAACCCACAAGGTAAAGGAAATCATTAAGCAAGTCTTGCACTAAAGTTTTCCTGCTTTGCAGCCTTGAAGGGAAACCTCTTCCAAGTGTAGGCACATCATATGTGCATTTTCAGTATCTACAAAAGGCTGGTTTTATTGTAACTGGATATAGTCTCTAATTATTCCTTAGGTTTCCATTCCACTTGTTGGATAGGTGCTCTATCCAGCCCAGCATAAGAGCCAAGGTCTGTGTTTCTCCTGGTGACTGTTACACAAAGTCTGTCTTGCATACTAAATGTAAAACTAGTTTTGAATGCTCTTTGTAGTTGGGTTGATCTAGGGGCTTTTGTTTGCTTTCTGCATTTGCTGTTGATGGAGCTGCAGTATTGGCTCAGTAAAAAGCCTTGGGAAGCTGAACTGAGTATTTTATTTTTGGAGAATGCTCTATGTGAAGCAGAGATCCCTTAGAGTTTCTGGAACTCTTTTTTTCTGCCAGTGCTCCTTAAGATTCCCTACCCTCCCTCATCTATTTCAATAGAAAGTATGTTGGGTTTCAGTGAGCCAGTGTCCCTTAAGATGCTTGCATAGTACAAGTGGGAAGCAATAACTTTCTAGTGGCCAAAAAAAGCTCTTTCAGGTTTGGGGATGGTTTTTTTTGTAGTTTTTGTTGGGTTTGGTTTGAGGTTTTTGTTTCTCATTCAGTAATAAGATATTAGTCATTACTTTTTTTTCAGTATCAATCTGTTTTAGGGAAAACTTAGAAGCAGATTATTTGTCAACTCTTAAATTCCTGTTTCTTTGAGGTTTAATACTTGATGAAATCTAGCAAGAGCTAAGATAGGAGTTATTTTTGTACTGAACACTTTTTATAGGCTTTTAAACACTAGAGAAGCCATAGTAAAAAGCAAGAACTATTTGGAAACTTCCAAGTATTTCTAGTGATGTCTGGAGCAGTTGGAGTAGGCTATTCCCTGCCAGAAGATGTGGTAGAAGAAAAAGAGAATCACAGGAGTAGAAGAGAGGTTTGTTAGGAGAAGTCTTTAGAAAGCTGCACAAGCTGTGTGTTGTCTCCTGAAGTGGGAGATGCAGTAGAGCTTGTGAGCAGCAGTGAGGTGGAAGCTGAAGTCCTGACTTAACCAGCAGGATTAGTGTCTTGCAGATACCAAGGACACAAGGGACTGTTGTTGGTCAGTGGGCTTGACAGGGCTCATTTCTTTCTCATTGAACTAAAGTCACAGGAAAAAACTGATAGGTTTTTGTCTGATTGAATTGCCAAAAGCAATGATAAGGTTGCAAGACTGCAAAAAGCTCTTTCTTTTCTGCTTTTCTCAAAACCAAGCTGAACAAACAAACAAGTAAAGGGCACAATAATCCTAGGGGCACAGGTACCCTCTTTTGTCAGGCAGATGCTATTATGCTGCAGGGGAGTGTCCTACAGGATTGAGTTTGTGAGTAATATTATTGTGAGAGATACACAAAGACTTGCAGGCTTTTAAATGGGGAGAGATTTGGAGTGTATGCTTTATTCTTGAAGAAAAAAAGACATGAAGGAATGAATTCCATAAGAAGATTGTGTAGATGTCTAACTGGAGACCTGTGACTAGTGGTGTGTCCCAGGGCTCAGTGCTGGGGCCAGGACTGTTCAATATATTCATCANGGTCTCTTCAGCCTGGACAAGAGGAGACTGAGAGGAGACCTCAGCAATGCTTAGAAATATGTGAAGGGTGAGTGTGAGGAGGAGAGAGCCAGGCTCTGCTCAATGGCATCCAATGGTAGGACAAGAGGGAATGGGAGCAAGCTGGAACACAGGAGGTTTAGTATTAAGCTGAGGAGGAACTTGTTTGCAGTTCAGGTGCCAGAGCACTGGCCCAGGCTGCCCAGGAGGCTGTGGAGTCTCCTTGTCTGGAGCCATTGCAGAGCTGCCTGGACACATTGCTGTGTGAGCTGGTCTAGGTGCTCCTGCTCTGGCAGGGGGGTTGCACTAGATGATCTTTCTAGGGCCCTTCCAACCCCTGGCAGACTGTGATACTGTGATAGTTGTGCTAATGTGTTACTGTTGTCTGAGAGCAATAGCTTCTTTCAGGGTAGCTGAAAAACTTTCTCTTGCTTTTGGTGAACTCCAGATTAAATTTAGCTCAGTTAAAGTAAAAATGACTTTGTGTCAGATATACAAGTTCAGCTTTGGCACATAAAAACCTGACTATGCTCTGCATTGTGGTTAAGTGCTTTATCTGTCAGTAACTTAAATTGTGGCCTTGATTTACACTTGTAACTTCAGTTTGGTTGGGACTGCAGTGTTGTAGCTGGGGTTAGTTTGCCTTTATGTGTGAAAGTTAAACTGTTCTGTGTACAAACACTGAATCCAGCTTGCTTCACCAATGCAGTAATGCCTGCAAGTTACCAACAGCTATAGGATATAATGTTTTCTGTTTAAGCAATTTAGTGCTAAATGATCACAGAGAACATGTTGAGTAGGAGAAAACATAACTGCAGGTGTTCCTCTTCTAAAACATCCTGAAATAAGCTGTCTTAAACCAGTCATTGAGCTGCAATACTATTAGGTATACTCCCAGTTCTTGTGCCATGTAAGCTCATGGTAGTGTGTTGGGGCTTCTGGTTGAGAGGTTTGCATTCCTGGTTGGCATAGGGTCTTGGAGTTGGCTAAAAATCTGACTTTGGGCGTTCCAAAGTGAAACACTTCTTACCTTTGGAAGAAATAATCTTCTGGTAGTAAGGCTTTCTTCTTTGTCCCTTTAAGAGGAGTGTGGCATGCTGGTGGATTTTTATAAAGTGCTGCTTAGAACCAGATTGTACTAATGGGCTGAGGCTGACTCAAAGCAGTGTATGCTTAGTGGGGAGCAGGAAAAAAAATCTCAAGCAGGAACAGAAGAGGAGAGAAAGGTTTGTTAGACTTTGTTTGCAGAGCCAGACTCTGCTTGGGAAAGGAAGTGTCCTTGGTTGCAACACAGTGTGTGATCTTAGCCACAATTGGTGGTATGTGACAATGTGGTGGCTCATTGAAAAGAACCAAACTTAACACCAGAAAAGGGATTGATGTCATGTTCTGGCTGGGTTGTGAGAATTCAGATTGGGACAGTTGCCCACAAGAAGACTTTTACTTTCCTGTCAGCTTTGAAAAGTATATGACTGGGTGTGAGAAGCAGAGTCTGAGTATAGTGTGTCTGAAAATGAAAAATGCAGCAGCTGAAGTCATTAAGAGTCCCAATGCCTAACAGATAGCCTTGCCTGAAATACAGCTATAAAGCATTCTGTGCTTATTCCAGAACAGTTGTGTCAAGATTGCTTTATTAAAGCTAGAGATGCAGGTAGGGTGGAAGGAAGGGTTGCTGAAAGCATAGATTGTTTGGCTGGATATATTTCTCAGGAAATAAGTTCACAAAGTAACAAAGAAAGAAGCTGGCTCTAGATTAATGTTAGAGTGGTCCAGGCAGGTAGCACAGATGTGCCTCATCTAGAATGGGCTCTCTGCCTTGTTTGGCTTTGACTGGCCCTGTTTGGCCACTCTTGTATGTATGTTTACTGGATAGGAAGTTGCTATTTAAAATAATTTTAGCCTTTAGACTTTATTGTTGTTATAGTTAATATAGACTAGATGTTGTTAATGTCACTTGTTCAATAACCTTTTACTAGTCATAGATGCCAGGAACTATTCTCCAATGGAGAGGAGATGTGTAAATGACTACCTGCCACCTGAAGTCATTCTAACACAACCTATGCTTTTCAGCTTTGAAAGTGGTATTCCTCTTTTCAAGTTGTTCCCATTTCCCATTGGGTTCATTAGCTCTAGTGATGTATATAAAAGTCTGATTGTCTGTGACAAACTTCTCTTTCCAGGGGAGTGATAGGTACATGGTATCTAGTGACACCAAAGCACAGCTGAGATTTTTTGAGAAGCTTGATCAGCTAGAAAAGCAGAGGAAGGATGAAGAGGAGCGGGAGCTGTTGCTCCGAGCAGCCAAGGTAAGAGCTTCCCTTCTTGCTTCCCAAAGTGTCCTTTAGACTGGTGATCATCTTCAGATTCCTCCTATTTCTGCTTTACATGTAGTAACCATTAATTCTGTACCTGGAAAGCTGTCATGTTTAGGATAGCTTAGGTTATACAGAAAAGGATTTGGGCTTTTTACTTTCTATTAAAAAGAAAAATCACAGGAGATTTTTTTCCAATGTGAGGTGAACTCTTCATTTGAAATTATCCCCACTGGTCAACATGAAATAAAAGAAGTATTCACATACCTGTAAACATCCTTCCTGACTCTATTTCTGGCTCTAAAATTGGTGTGTCTTTCTCCATACCAGTGTATAGCACTGTTTGAAGATAGAGGTTTCCTGTACTGTCCTTGTTCAGGCTGGAGCTTGATGAGCTTCACTGCCCTGCCAGGTGTATTTGCTTTCCCCAGTCAGATCAGAGGGGTAGCCTTGGAGCTGGGACCTCAGCAGCTGTGAATACTGATGGGAGCCACTGCAGGTCTAGAATAAGTAGCCTCCTTTCCCTCAAGAACAGGATGGAGAAATAAATAAATAACATTGGTAGCTGCTGCTCCATCAGGTGTGACTTGCTCATCTTCAGCTTTAACAGAACAAAAAAACCCAACAAACAGAATTCTGGAGCCTGTCGGCTGGAAGCCTGGTCTAGAGTAGGAGGAATGATGTTGTACTTTCATGAGCATGGCTCCCTTTCTTTCCTATACTTCCTGTCCTTTTTAAGTGTCTGCTGCTGACATGAACAACATCATGCCTAGACTGGACCTGACTGACAGTGTTAGCATCATTTTCAGCTTAATCTTGCTCGGGGCTAGAGCAGAGGCAGCCGGCCCAGATGAGGGGAGGGGGCTGTGCGTACGAGTGCAGAGGGGGAGGGAAGCCAGTCTGGATTGAGGCATTCACCCCTGGAGCTAAATCTTTCAATCACCAGAGAAAATTGTCATTTATTAAATATTTAAGGGCTGCAATGGTGTTTGGATGCCAGTGATTTCTGCTCAATCCTTTCCCTCTCTCTTTGGCAGAGCCGTGCCAATACAGCAGATCCAGAGCAAGCGCGGTTGAAGCAGAAAGCGAGAGAGGTAGGACTCCAGTTACCATGCTTGCCTTTGTCTGTTGAGAGAAGGTTGGCAGCCCTGTCCTGGCAATTAGGTCAGAGTTTATTTTGCTGCTGCATACCATTTGCAGAGGCCTTGGGGAAGGACAGGAACTGCCACAGGCAAGGGCAGTGCTTCAAATGAGGTCAATGAATTATGAGCTCGCTCTTTTTTTGTTAACATTTTATTTTTGTAGCTTTAGTCCTGTCCAGAACTGGTCCTTTGGAAACTGCAGTAGTCCACTTGGTAGGAATATAATGTGGGATTAAGGGGAAGAGGGGGCAAAAAAAAAAAGAGGAGAAACTTTGAGATTTAGCATCTGGGAGTGTACAATAGGCTACATTTTTCCAGGGTAATTGTTCGTTTTGTAAATCTGATACTGCTTATAATTCTTTGGCTGGGAGGCGGTACTGGGATTTAGTTTTAAATGGAAAACGCCTCTGGCTTTTAATTTTCTGGGCCCAGCAGTTTTCTGTTCTGGAATGGAGCCCTTGTTTCACACAGTTCATGTTTAGCTGCAGGGGTTTTAGTTTATAGCTTAGACTGGTTAAGCTTTTACTCCCAGAGGCCTCTGCATAGCAACTGTAGAAATCAACAAATAAGTTCATTTATGTCTGCAGCCTCCTCTCAGTAGCTGACTTTTTACATTTCCCAATATCCATTTCCTGACTTTTCTAGCCTGAGAGAAAAAAGCTCCACTAATTGGAGCTTATTTTAATTGAGCCTTAATATTGGATCTCACTGGAGTTGCCCTCAGAGCTACTGGGAACAGAATGAAATGAAAGTACCTAAGGTTGAAGATGTGTGTGTGTGTGTGGATGTGTGTGTGAAATTTTTCACTTGACCTACAGATTCTTTTCCCTGCTGAATAAATCATCAAGCCTGTTCACATTTCTGATTAAGGATCTGACAGCAGATGATAATAAAGACAATTGAGGTGTGAGATGTGTGATACAGAGCTGAAGAAATTGGTTTCTATAGTTACTTGACTGATTTCATGCAATTTTTAAGGATCTTTGTGCTAAATGAGAGTGGTGGGTTTTTTTTCTGAGCAACCTTTTTCCTTAACTGTGCCTCTTGAACTATGAAATTTGTTGTTGCTTAACATTGCTGCACTTGGCTCCTAGGTGCCAGCAGCAGCAGGTTATTTATGGATGCTTTAAAGGCCTTTAGTGTTTGGATTAATGTAGGAGGCCAGGCAAAACAAATGGAAATCCAGTAAAATACTATTAGAATCAATGCTCTGGATTTGCATCAGAGTAGAGGAAATTTGTAACATAAGAGGAGGGAGAAGGGACTTGTTTTACTATCTGTCTTTTAATTATTTCTTTCTGCTTACAACTCTTTCTTCATGCTTACAATCTGAGTACAAAGTTGCCCTGAAACCCTTCCCAGTGTGCCTGTAGTGCCACCAGGATCAACAATCAGTGGATGATGCTAATTTCTCTTGTTTTGTAGGTGGCTTTAGCTCTGCATCATCTGATTGCTTCTACAGGTTCTTTCTTTTGATAAAACACTGCACAGCAATTCATTTTCACAACTTCTTTTCTCTTTCCCTCTGAACAATAATATGTAGGATCTTAAAAATTATTCAGAACAGAAAGAAGTTAGATGTGTGTGGTTTAGGTCACTTTTTAGGCTGATTGGCATTGTTAATGAGATCTTTCTAAAAGTGGCATGTTGATGTGTAAAAAAAGGAGCCAGCAGAGTGGAGGAGGTATCTGAACTTCATCATTAATGTTCTATTAAGTGCTTTAGTTCATATCCTTCAGTGCAGCTTCTCTTGTGCCTTCATCATGTTGTCCTGCATATTTCTGCATGCTGTGCTGCTTGCAGAGGGATGATCTCTCATCTGCCTCCCCTAAAGAAGAGGAGGCAGCTGGGCCTTTGGGGACAGCACAGGGCTGTGGGTGTCCTGCTGCATTGTTCTCTGGAGAGCATGGCAGCCAGAGCTTCTCCAGGTGGGAAACTCACCTTCTGTGCCAAGGGTGCTTTCTTATCTCTGAGATCATTTCAAGCTTGAGTGGAAATGAACCCAAATGCAGCTGGTCAATTTTGGCACTTTATTGACAGTTTGGAGATAAAAAGTCAGCACACATTTGCATTAAAAAATGCAAACGTGAGTAAACCTGGAATTAGAGCAAAATAAAAATCAACCAATATCCCAGGGCTGAAAATGGTACTAGAGAAGCACAGTGGATACTGTCTGCCTTGCTGTCTTGTGAGTGTAGCCTGCTCCTCAGAAGCCACACTTGAGAGTTTTGATACCTGTCAGCTGGAATCAGATCCTTTCCAGGCCACTCTTGAGTATCCCCTGGAAAGCCTGATCTGATCTGCTTTAGGTTCTTCAGGAATGAATATGGGCCTGCCTTCCCCAAATCTGCCTTTCATGTGTGGATGGTGACCTCTGGGAGAAGGGAGAGGCTGTGGGGTAATGGCACTGGAGCATCTTCTAAAGCAATCCTTCCCAAAATGCAGAGGGTACATCCTAACAATGAATACTCATAAATCCAGGATGTGCTGTCATCCAGCAGCTGGAGGCAACATCTTACCATTGCTGGAAGTGCATCTAGAGACTCAGCAGTGGATTCTTTTATCCAATACATAATTGCTGTGACCTTTTCATCCCTTTTTTGCATGACCTGTAGCAACTTCCCCTACACTAAGTCATTTACTTTCCTATGTTCTTAGTCTATGTAGCTTGCTATGAATTAATTCTTTAATTTCCCCTTTCACCTGTTTCAGCCAATTTTAATACCTATGGAAAGTGCACATTCCTTCTGAGACAGCTGCAAGCAAGGCTTGCCCCAAGCTGCTCCTTTGTGCACTCAAGAATTTTGTCTTTGCTCACCTTACAGGCCAGCTCTTTGTGCAGTGGCATTCCTGAAGTTTGAGTTTACCCCTGCTTTTTATTCAGCCTTACCTGCCACTTCAAGCTGAGAGGATACAGTCTTGCACTGTCCCAGATGCTTCCACTTCTAAGCCATAACTTTATTTAGGTATTTTCTGCTATTTCCAGTTCTATTTTCAACTATTCTTCCTGTTAAAGTAGCTGTGTTTATAGTTTGTCTCTGTCTCCATCCCATTTCCAAAAGGAGCTTGCTTACATGCAGTGTGTAGGATGATGTCCAGTGTGCAAGCATGCCACGTGAAGTGCATTCCAGGGCTAGGCTGGCTATGAGGACAAGGTTCTTCCCCCAGAGGCTGATGGAGCACTGGCACAGGCTCCCCAGGGAGGTAGTCACAGCACCAAGCCTGACAGAGTACAGGAGGTGTTTGGACAATGCTCTTAGACACGTGTGACTTTTGGGGTTGTCCTGTGCATAGACAGCAGTTGGATTTGATGATCCTTGTGGGTCCCTTCTAACTCAGGACATTGGATGATACTGTCTCCAACCTACTGATTGTTTCCTTTCTTCCTCCATGCTTCTTGTGCTGCTCCTATATTTAGTCTTCTGGACCTAATGGTTCAAATTCTTTAAGACCACTCTTGTGGCAGGGGAAAAGGAAGCTCTCTAGGTAACCATAAGCTCTCTAACAAGCAAACCAGATGCTGCAAGCAAAGTAAGATCTGATTGCGATCAATTGGCTTTTTGTGAGCCTTCAGTGCCATCCTGAGAGCTTCTGCTTAATGATCTGACTTGTATTATCTTTACTGTTCTGTGGTGTTTCTTACCTGCTTCTGCATGGGGCTTTGGGGAGGGAGAAGCATGATTATTGAACAGACCAATTTTGTTCCCCTGCAGTGTAGCCCTCCAAATAACAGAGGGCTATCAGTAGAGATTTGGTGTGTTAGGAATCTGGCAGAAAGTCAAGGATGGAAATCCTGTGAAGTGTTATTGAGCAAACTAGAGAGTGAACCATCTCTGGTGATGTGGCATTCATATTGGTCTTTTGAAGGAGTGGAAGAGCAGCTGAGATACTGTGTTGGATACCCTAAAATGAGCTAGCTGTCTTTATCTAATGAGAAGCAACAGCTCCCCAAAAACTGTTAAGCCTGTTCTTGGATTTTAAAATTGCCTTTTCTATAATGGACATGTAACCAGCTGAAAGTATGGCCTTGGAGTAGTGAAATTTTAGGACAAAGTAGAACAAAAAGATGATACTGGAGAAGCAGTGAGGTTCTGTGCCAAGAACAAGTGTTGGGTGAGCTGCACAATGGGATGGAGAAACCTGCAGGTGGAAGTCTTAAATGTTCCCTAATGTTGAGACCTCAGGAGTGTGAGTGAACATGCAGTGGTACAGCAGCTGAAAATCATTCAAAATACCTTCCATTGGGAAGAACTGTGGTTGGTTATAAAGTGATGTATTGCAGCAGCTGGACGTTGTCCCATTGTGATTATGCAGGTCTGCTGATGGTCATGGAGCAATCTTCTCACAAGTGATAGCATCTGAAACAAAAAGTCCCGAGCATATTGCTTTGGTGTGGTGTGCTGCAGCCTTTGCCTTGGCTTTGCAACAAAAGCAGCCTAGCAAGTGTCTGAGAACACACCTAGAGAGCTTGATGCTGGATGCTGGGCACTTCCTGGGCCTCCAAGTCGTCGTCGTGGCTAGGCTTGGTGAACGAAGCTCCAGGGAGGGCTCCATCCACGCTCCTCCTCAGTGCCCTTTCCAAGCACACTGATAAAAAGAGGATAGCAGATAGCACCCTCGAGCCTGCACTATGGATTTTTTTAGGTGAGACACAGCATGTGCAGAGCTGGACCCACCCTTTAGTCCTAAGGTTCATCTGCCAGGGCCTAGCAAGCTTGGACAAGCTTGGACGCTGGCAGCCAAGTCCTTAGGATGGAGGTTTTATTAGAGTGTCCTTCTCTTAGCTGGAAGGCCTTAGAGGGCTAAACGAGCTCCATGTGCCCGGGTTTGGAATCAGAGTTGTCCTTCTCCTAGGATGACTGCCAGAAGGCTAATGAGCTCATCCTACCCATGCAAGGATTCTAGGAACATGGGTATCACTCCCCACCCTTTCCCGTGGGCAATGAGTTTAATGCTCCCTCTGCTGTGGGCACAGTTATGGCACCAGGGGCCACAGGAGACCACAAGGGATTTTCAGACTGTGCCTGGGGCCTCCAAGTAAGGCAAGCTGATGGGACTGCACAGGGGAGAGCATGCTCCATGTGTTCCACAATATCCAGAAAAGCATCAGTAACTGTAAAACAAAACAAACAAATAAAAGGCAATACACACTCCACACCTCAGAAAGTCTTAACAAGAATGGGCAAAACAAGGAGTCAGGAGGGCACTGAATGCTGGTTTATTTTTTTTCTTGAATTCTTATGGTCCATTCATTATTTATATCACATTTCAACTGAAAAATTTTTTGTTTAACCTATTACTTCATGACAATCCTGTGAAATTTTTCTGTTCTCTGAAACCTCTTCTTGCACCCTTTAGTTCTAGCCAGAGAAGGTACCTGCTCTTGGGGACACAGCAGGGCAGGTTCTGCCACTGAAGCATTCCCAAGGAACATCAACCTGAGAGAAATCTGCAGTATTGCATACAGCATTATTATTAGTTAAAACTGCATCTCAAAGCAGTGCATGCTCTGCTCTTCAATCTAAATTACAACAGAGGGAAAAGTCAGTGGAAACTAATTGTATGGCTAATTAAAACAGTTTGAAAGGAAGCAATTGCAAGAAGAGAAATCACATTATAGGCAAGAAGAGAGAGGATGGTAAATGTTTAAATATGCAGCCTTCAGATGTCAGTTTTCCTCAGAGAATGTCCCCCTTATGAGAAGTCTGCTCTTCAGCTGCATTCAACCTGTAGGGCAGAAAAATTTGTATAGGAAAGGTAGAGGCTGGAGGCAGTGATGCTCACTGAGCTTTATGACAACCAGTGAGAGAGGCTTGGGATTGAAAACAGATTTCTAAGGTTTATTTTTTTTCAGTTTTTTTGTTACAAGTTCCTGAAAGTGGTTAAAGAGAATGCAAAAAAGAAAGGGAGTTCTCTTTTTTTTTTTTTTTTTTTTCCAAAGACAATGAAGGGAGAAGTGACTGGAACAGCAGGAAACTTTCAGAACAGGAAATGGAGAACACAGTGAAACCCAGGGGAACCTCAGAAGAGTTGTCAGAAAAAAGAATAACCAGAAAGAAGAGAGAGGAGTGAGTTCAGTGGCTTAAGTTGCCCCACTTCAAAGGGAAGGAATATTTAGCTCTTTCAAAAGAGTAGGGCAGCAGGAAGGACCCATCTAGGTGCTGGCGTTCCTTGGCTGCTGAGGCAAGCTAGAATAAAAGCAAATGTCATTATTTTTTCACCATTGCTTTGACTTATTTTGCATTTTAAGATTCATTCATTTATTGTTTAATTTCTTTATTGTGCAAGCTGAAAGAATCAGGGGATTCTCCCTCTTCTCTGTGCTTTTATTCCTTGCCTCCCCGCTCCAAGTCTTATACAAATTCTTGTTCATCTACTTTAGTGCTTTTATTAGTGCTGATGTACTTATTGCTGGATAGCACACAGAACCCTTAGGCATACATTAACTTGTCTTCAGCCTTCCCTGCTTTCCTTTCCTGCCAGTTCTTCTGTTACTTTAAATATTTATTTAATCAGTCCTCTCCTCTGTCAGCCCACAGTGTCATATGTGGAGATATCCCCATGTCTGTCTTGATATTAAACCTGCTCTATTGTACATACACTTTTTAGTCTTTCCCTTATATTAATTATAAGCAAGTGCAGAACTGTGGTGTTTAAGCTTCCCCATCTGCCTTCCCACTTTTGCTTCTGAGCTCATTTATGTCCATGCAGCTGTATTTATTTCTTAGTCTATTGCTAAGACCATTTTTGATAGCTTTTTTTTTCTACACATAATTTGCTAGCACTCAAACCTGAGAAGCAGAGAACAGAGAGAGATTGCCACTGTGTGCCAGCATCATGCAGAACAAGTGCCACCTCTCTGGCTTTTCTTCAGCCTCTTGCTGCTCTCTGAGCCTTGGGTAATTAATACAGGGTATGTCTCTACCTCTAGAGAAGTCATTTAGGGCCACAAAGATGATTAAAGGACTGGAGAACNCTGTTCCTGTGATTCTATGATCTTGTTCTGCTGTGGGACCAGACAGGAGGGTTTTTTTCTTGCTCCTTTCCAAAGGTGAAGGTTTATTCAGCTAGGTAGCTCATCTCTTTCCTCACTTTGCTAACACAGCTGCTCTACACATCAGGGATTAGCTGCTGTGAATGAGTTGATTTTATTTGTAGTAGAGTATACCTTTTCTTCTTTGCAGTTGTGTTGAAGGGATTCTTTCCTGCAGTGTTTAGGGGGAAATCTGGTGAGAATTGTCTAACTTGAATTATTGGAGCTCTGATAATGCTAACAACCACATGTCATGTACTTTGTAACTGAAAGAGTCTAAAACCAACTTGCAGTGTTGCTTTAAAAGGAAGTCTCAGCCTCTCCTAGCTGAAGCACTTCTTCTGCAACTTGAAATTTAATTTTTAATATTAAAATGCCAGCAAGATGTCCTTGGTGCAGGAGTAAAAATAGATTTTTGCATATTTTTCTGAACTGTGGAGTATGAAACATAAGTGAAATAAAATTTCTCTGAGCAGGAGAGGAAATATTTTTCTCAGTAGCAGATTGAGTGAAGAACAGAGAGGTCCATTTTAAAACCTTTCATTTTGTGTGATTACAGCCAATGCTGCAAATGCCATTTCACTAGAAGAGAGGACTTTAAAACATACCTTGCTTCTTGATTTGTGCTGCAGGTTAGATTAACTAAAATGGTTATTGTGTCACCCTGGAGATTCCTGCTTGCTGCAAGACCAGGCTTTAAACCCCATTTTTATTATTAAAAAGGCCAGCAGCAACAAAGACTATTTTACAAGTTCTGAGAGGTTTTCACAGCAATTTGATCTTTACACACAGGTTTTTTAGACTCTTTGTACTGCAATTCTCAGTGTATGTGAAAATGAGAAAGAGGAGAGAGAAGGAGCATGAACATTCATTTGCCTCTTGCCTGGAGATTGTCCCCTCTAAGGGCCATCCCTGGGGAAGGAATTTGGAACAGAAGATGTGTTGGACTCCTGTGTCCTGGTGGAACACAGCAGGATCATTCAGCAGATGAAGTAGGTCAGGCTGAGAGTAAACCTGCCAGTCTGTGGGTGTGCTGTATGGCACAGGTTTCCCCTGCTCCTCTTGAGTGGCCATTGCACACTTCTGTCTTCAAGGGAATAAAAAAATCCTCTCTTTTCATGTTACAAACTTGGAGATGACAATTTCTATTTGTATCCTATTTTAGTCAGAGACACCAGTATTAGCAATAGTGGTCCTTAAAAGGGAAGCAGTCCTAGATGCAGCTTCTCTAGGTTATATTTTAAGCAAGTGTTTACACTACTTTTACTGCCCTTCACTCGCTGCAGTCATCTTTCTGCCCGAACTTGCATGCTGCAAAATTTGTCTGTGAAAGAAAGATTTGACTCAACATAGTTACTTCTTGCTCCTTCCTAATCTTGTTTAGGAAAATCAGGCAGGAGTTAGCCAGCCAGTATCCTCAGGTATCCCTTGATGTTATCTGCATGTCTTCTCCTTATCCTCTGCTCACACAATGTTTGGACATTTAGCCTCACGCTTTTTAATGGCACAAAACTTGATGAAAAGATGATTTGACTAGCTTCAGCAGGGTAATTTGGATGCCTGCCCATATCCCCATATTGCTTAATAGGGATCTGTTGAGTCCATTATGGAGACTTGAGTGTTTTACATTCATTTGTCTTAATTATGTTCTCAGGAAAATCCCTGAGATGTCTAGAATGCACTCAGACTAGGATTGCTTTCTCTTTTTTTTCCTTTGAAACACTGGTGAGATTCTGCCTGATTTGGAAAAGCCTCTGGTTTACAAGGAGGAAAATGTATTTGGGAGAGTAGATGATGGTAATTCCATGCATTTCCAGCATTGTCTTGAACTGTGTGGTCAAAGATGCCTCAGTCTTGCTTCTAGAAAGCACATTCCTTTCACACCATCCACCAAGTGTCATCCTGTCCTTTCTGCTGAGGAGTTCTCTGCCAGCATTGCTTTCCTTGCTCCTGCAGGGTGTCTGTCAGCAGCATGCTTCATCAGCTTGAATTGTCTGGGGTAAATGGTGATGGTAGGCAGTCCACAGCCAGAGCAGCATCCTGGTGCCAACCCACTCAGTGCCCTGCACCCTGCACTGATGCCAACCCAATGCCCCTTGCTATTCAGTTCATAGCTATGCCTCTTGTCCTTGGTCTTTACCATGGCTACCCAGCAACAGCAGCTGTAAAAGGAGAGAGGCTCTGAACATCAATGCTGCTTCAAGCTTGAGGAGGGGAGATTTAGGTTGGCTGTTAGGCAGAAGTTGTTGCCCATGTGGGTGCTGAGCCACTGTGCCAGGTTGCCCAGAGAGGTGGTGGCAGCCCCAGCCCTGGCAGTGTTGCAGGCCAGGCTGGCTGGGGCTGGGAGCAAGCTGCTCTAGTGCCAGGTGTCCCTGCCCAGGGCAGGCACAGGGCTTGGGATAGAGGAGCTGCAAGGTTCCTGCCAACCCTGACAAGTCTGTGATTCAAGCAGTGACCAGATGCTCAGCAGCCACCCATTTCTGCTGTGTCTTACTGCAGTGATAGGCACAGTCTGCAAATCCCTTGTGGTCTNCTGGCCTCAGTGTGTTTAGTGGGCTTGTGGGAGAAGGGGATATGTTTTCTAATGACTCCCAGGGATGGAACCACAGGGTTAGGCTAATAAAGGCTTTTGGGGTTAAGTTGTTCTTTAAGGACTCTTGCATTTGTTTTAACCTAGCTGGCTGCAGACTTGTCTGGGTTGAGCTCCAGAGCAGCTGATGTCTGTAGCTATCAAATAGAATGAAATAGTATATACCTTGAAATGCAGATGTAAAACTTTCTTTCCTTTAATCCTCCTGACTCTGGGTTTCTCTCCCATCCCAAGTTTATCTAAGGTAGGTAGAGGTTGTTTTGAAAGGGGTGTTTTTTGTGTTGAACAGTTTTTGGAGGTGAGTGAAAATGTTATATATGCAGTGCAACTTGCTTCAGGTGTGCCTGAAGATTCAGGTATGTACTGAGAAAAAGAAGATCCGTGAACTTGACAGCATCCTATTCAGGTGGATAGTGAGATGTTGCAGAGTGGCACTATTGAGTGCTGGGTTCAGGCAATACAGCATGAACATCTTGAGTGTCTTGCTCAAATTAAGAGTACACCCAGTTCACAGGACTTGGTAACTCAACTTCTAGTATTAATCTGGCCTCATAAATCAGTTCTGATCAATATTTTCTCTTAATCAGAAATGGTAAAGCTTATCAGCTGAGGAACCAGTAGCAAGGCTCCTGTTGAGGCTATGATGTGGTCTCCAAGAAGTGTTATTACATTGTGTTATCCAAGGGCTGTTAGCATTTCAAGGCTCTAACCCTGACTGAGTATTGGCACTGAAAGTGTCCAGAAAGACAAGAGAAGATGCTGTGAAATACCTTGTTCCAGTAAGGACTGCATTGCTGTCTAAAGCTGCCACAAAGAGAGCCTAGAGCTTTAGGATCCTGTACCCTAACTAATGCAGGTGTTTTCTCTTTAAATCAGCTGCAACAAATGGAGTTAGCACAAATGCAACAAAGAGAAGCCAACCTCACAGCTCTGGCAGCCATTGGACCAAGGAAGAAAAGACCATTGGATTCCTCAAGCACTGGCTCTGGGCTGGAGGTATGGAAGTGATTTGTATGTTGTTCTGGCTTCATACTGAATTATTTTTGGCCTATCCTATAAGAAAAAGTGATTTCTCTTGCTTGAAAGGGCTGCTTACAGACTGTAAGGAAACTCATCTGTGTATTAGATACTTGAAAAGATTGTTTGTGGTAAATTTGATGGGGATGTTTGTGCTTGTGTTGTAGGAAGAGCTGTGGATAGGAGCAATGTGTGTAAGGACTGAATGAAACGATGGCCCAGAAGGGTCCTGCAGCTGTGGTGATCTTCCACAGCAGCTAGTTGTCAGGAAGAAGTCATGATGGCTCTTTTGGATGGCTTTAGAAATGACTTTTTGCTGAGGATGTGAACTTTTTTCCAGGCACAATGCATAGGAGCTCTTCTCAAATATACAGTGAGTAGCCTTGGCTAGGTTCCCTCCTCCCCTCAAAGTAGTAAATAAATAAAGCAAACTAAACCATTTGGTTCCTGTAACAAGCCAGCTCACCTGTTCTGCCTCATGCTGCATTTTTAAAGTGCCTTGAAGATGCTTGTAACAAATCTTGATCTGAACAAATCTCTTCATGTTGTGCTGGAGATGGTTTCTGGGACTTGGGAAGCTCTTTGGGCTGCAGAAGTCCTTTCCAAGGAGACTGACAGCCTAGTTGTGTTAGTGAGCCTCTTGGCTGGTGGCAGTGTGGTGTGAGCTGTCATTTGGGTGCTGTGGCCAGGTCTGCCATGCTCTCTCAGGAAGCCTCAGTGTTGGTCAGGTGAATGGCTGGTTAGCTTGGGACCCAAGCACAATAAACAGAAGCCTGGGAAGTAACTCTCACATGGAAGAAGTGGTAGTAAAGTTGTTCTTTCTGATAAACCTTCATTCTTTTCCATTCTTGTAGCCTAGGAAGCTTAAATAGCTGCTAGGATTATAAAAAACCTGGCATTTTTGCATGCTGGAGCCTGGAGGGACCTTGTCTAAAGCTCAGTTGTCTGCAGTGTAACTGGGACAGTGGTGGCATTTGTCCTGGCCATGTAGGTTTTCCTTCAGCCTGGACTGTGACAAGAGACACACCCCCCCCCCACCTTCCTTGCCCCTTTCTCTCCCCCCATCTTTCCTTGCCCATTTCTCTCTCTCTCTCTTTCTTGACCCTTTCTCTCTCTCTTTCTTGA
>VWZO01013584.1:20931-48381 GCA_013396975.1 Bucco capensis
CCCTTTCTCTCTCTCTGTCTTTCCTTGTTCTGACCTGGAGACCCAGTTTGCTCTCTGAATATTCCCTGGTTACCACAAGTGACCTGAAGGAATCTGTACCTAAAGAAGGTGCAGAAAGCAGTGTTCCCAGCTTTGGAGCAGGTATTCTTCAATTCTTTGAAGTTTTTAATGCACTTTCACATGAAGCTGAAGGTGTAATTATCTTCTTTTATAATGCCACTGGAAAAACTTGCAAAAATGAGTCTAGCACAAGAGCAGTTTTCCCTATCCTTTTCTCCTATCCCCCCAAGCCTCTATCTAGTAACTATTCCTGTTCTTCATAGTGGTTTGCTATAATTATTGTCAGATTTGTTTCTGAATATGTAACAAGTCTGTCTGTTAGGTACTTTTCAGTTATTTCTCATTGTCTGTAGTGTATCTGCTGTGTTCAAAGCTTCATGTGACTGTGCTAGAGTGAGGCAGGTAACACTGTTGCTATTGAAAGGTGAAGATCTGTTATTTACATTGCCAGTTTAAAAAAACATGCCTGAAAATGCCCCTAAACCTTGATGGGATTTCACTGTCACCAATTTACCCTCTGTATTTGAAAATGCTTTTTTATGGGCTGCCTTACTCGAGTGAGGTGTAAGGGCAGCAGATCAGTGATGCTGCCAGTGAAACTACTGTTTCTTGCATGCAATCTTGCATTCTAGTGCCTGCTGCTCAGGCTTCCTGCTACCAGCTAGCAGTTCTCCATGGACCTCCTTAATTTTGTGTGATATTATGCAGGATAGCAAACTTGAGAAGGATGTTCACACTGGAATGTTGAAGTGTCCCTGTGTATCTGAGCAGGATGTAAAGGGCTTAAGACTTCTTGTGTAGAATACAGAATGAGTTTGACACACACACTCTAGCTGAAGAAGCAGAACACTTGTAATGCATTCATGATAACATGGCAAAACATCCTCAGCAGTAAACAACATTCCATTCTTCAGAGATGAAAGGAGGGCTTTGAAACTGAAAGCAAGTACAACATGGCCTTAGGCTGATATGCATTTGGGCATCTTTAAAATCATCTTTTTGGGCAACCTGTCTGAGAAGAATTCAAACAAGCAAGATGGACTCTCTCATTTCAAATTACACATACAGGCAGCTTGCCCTCAACTAATCTGAAATGTCAGAACTTAGTAAGTTTGCAGATGACACCAAGCTGGGTGGCAGTGTCGATCTGCTTGAAGGTAGGGAAGCTCTGCAGAGGGATCTAGACAGGCTGGATCACTGGGCCAAGGCCAATGCCATGAAGTTCACTAAGGCCAAATGCCAGGTGCTGCCCCTTGGCCATAGCAACCCCCAGCAGTGCTCTAGGCTTGGGGAGCAGTGGCTGCAGAGCTGCCAGGCACACAGGGACCTAGGGGTGCTGAGTGACAGCTGAACAGGAGCCAGCAGTGTGCCCAGGTGGCCAAGAAGGCCAATGGCATCCTGGCCTGGAGCAGGAACAGTGTTGTCAGCAGGAGCAGGGAGGTGATCCTGCCCCTTTCCTCAGCTCTGGTGAGGCCTCACCTNTCTATCATCTGCTACAGAGCCAGCTTCTGTCTTTAATTCACATTTAGACAGCCCCTTTAACACCACTGCTGAAGCTGATGGATTATGCTAGCATGTTCCCTCATCAGGAGAGCTGATGGTTAAAAGGGGGCTCTGCACTGACCTTAAGGGATCAGCTGCATTATTTACTCCTGTAGCAGCTACTTGCAGGAGCCCAAATTCCCACAGCAGGGCTAGACTACAGGTGGCAAGGCAAGACCCACACAAGCACTGTCTGGAAGGAGGAAATTCCCTTTGCCATTGGATCAGGCAAAACAAAATAAAGGACACAAGCTTTCCCCAGACCAACCTGCAAGAAGGTAAGCAGAAGCCACTCCACCAGCAGTGCAGTGTGTGATTGATATGGGGCATATCTAGAACTTCTTCCATCACACCCATCATACTAGGCTTCACAGGAGTATCNGCTAGGTTTGCAGCTCTGTGTGTCCATGGGATGCAGAGAGGCTGCTGGCCAGTGCTTGGCTTTGTTACATGGCAGTCTGCTCAAGTACTTTCTTAAAAGCTGCAGAAAATGAATTTAATAGCAGTCACTTCAAAGTGGACTGAGATCTCTCACATGTAAGCAGCTGAGCTGTTCAGAGCTAGGTTACAAAAGCTATTTCTACACTTAAGGGCTTTCTCTGTGTCTTTTTCTTTTCCCTCTACCACTCCTTTCCCCAGCATGTAGGTCTAAAATGATACAGGAGGGGGGTTGGTTTTGTTTGTTGGTGGTTTTTGTTTGTTTACTTTGTAAATGCTTAACATGCAGACTCTTAATTTCAATTTCTGGTTCTTATCCCAGCTATCAGGCAATTGAAGAGTCTGTAGCACAGTCATACCTGTGGGAGCTGGGTACCTAAAAGTGTTTCTGCACTTATAAAATATCTTCAGCATCTTATTTACCTGCTGCAAGAGCTGAGTAGAGCTCTGTCAGCTGGAATGTTTCAGTTTCTGTGCTGAATTTCCTGCCTGCTGTCAGTCTGGGCCATACACATTATGGGATTTCTTTATTATTATTTCCGATTTATTTCCCATCTAAACAGGCAAAAATGTTCTTGACTGCCATTCCCACACTTCAGAAACACAATTCATTGTCCCAGTTCCTTGCCTCCTCTGTGCTGAAGAAGAACTTCATCCTTCTTCTGTGTGAAAGATCTGTGCAATTGCAGTGACTAATTGCAGTGTAGCTTTGGGCTGAACCTATTGGTAAGGCACAAACGTTGATGGCATGTGAAAGGTCAAGAGATTTATAATTGAGCTGACAATACATTGCTTAAAATGATGTGGCAAAGAGCCAGGAAATTTCAGCTTAATAATTGTCTGTTAACTAACATGACATATTTGTGTAGTGCTCATTACCTCCAGGTACAGATTAAGCAGCTGATGTAGCCATAGGAAGTGACATGCGTACATGAATCCTGGGCAGAACAGGCAATGAACTGACATTCCATTTGCAGCAATTTGTTTCAATATGTAAAACGTGTTGTTGCCTACATCTGAAAGGACTTGCAGGAATGTTGCAATGAAATCTGAGGAAAAAAAATGTGCAGCTGAATAGCCTTCTCTATTGTAGAGCTCTGACAGTTTTGTGAGGCTTCTTTGTAGGCTACAGATAACATCATAAATACACAGCTTTGGGTTTAGCTGCATGAGGAGCAGCCTGGAAATAGAGAGCTAAGCCCTTGACTTGATTCACCCTAACAGTCTAGAAGGTTTTAAAAAAACAATCCTCAAAACCCCAACCACCTAACACAACCTCCTGCAGGGGGCTATAAGAGGGCTGGGGAAGGACTGTTCAGGATGTCAGGCAGTGCTAGGACTAGGGGGAATGGACACAAGCTTGAGGAGGGGAGATGTAGGTTGGCTGTTAGGCAGAAGTTGTTGCCCATGCAGGTGCTGAGCCACTGTGCCAGGTTGCCCAGAGAGGTGGTGGCAGCCCCAGCCCTGGCAGTGTTGCAGGCCAGGCTGGCTGGGGCTGGGAGCAAGCTGCTCTAGTGCCAGGTGTCCCTGCCCAGGGCAGGCACAAGGGTTGGGGCTAGAGGAGCTGGAAGGTCCCTGCCAACCCTGACAAGTCTGTGATTCTCTAACCAACTTAATTAAAGAAAAATCACTCATACAAATACTGAGTAATGTAGTATTTTAGTAATGTGACTGTGGGAGTATTTCTATTAGAATAGGCAGCATCAGTAGGCTGGCTTGTCACCAGAGTGATACCAACTTCTTTCACTTGGTTTTCCCTGACTTAAATGAGGTACTTTTCTGTTCCAACATAACTATCACAGTTCTGACAGGGTCTCTTCCTTCCCTCTTGCTGCTGTTGTGGACCTAGGAAAGTGTCTGAGCATTCCACAAGGTGTTAATGGCTTTTTAACCTCTTTTTTTCCTCCTGTGAGACAGGAATATGTTTTGTGTTTTACAGCTGGGAAACTGATGTGCAGGGTACACTAGATAGCACCAAGCTCAGTGTGGCCAGAGGTGACAGAGCTGGGTGTTGAACCTGGGTGGTTTTGGTCTAAATTTCTAGGTATTCTTACCATCTTTCAACATCTCTGCTGCACACAGCTGTATTTTGTCAGTGTTTGGAGATGTCACTGCAAACTGCCTCATGGCTTTGCTTTCTTCTGCTGGTGGTATTTTTACCATGTGCAGCAGAGCTGTAATGACACTTTGCTCTCTTGAGATCTTGTTTCTGGGACTGGGATGTGTTTGTGTCACACCAAAAACTGAAATGAGAACTCCTGGCTTGACATTTTAACATCTGACTGAACACTTGGCTCCCCTGAAGTGCCTCACCTCTCAAGAATTTTGAGTGTGATTGATGTGAAGCCATTGAATTGGAGAAGGTAGTGTGTATTCCTCCAAGAACAGGTCACTGAGCCTGACCCAAGCTTGGTGGGAGGGAAGGTGTCTGCTGACCCCACTGAGCTTTCTATCAGGCCCTGCAGCATAGCTCTCAGCTATATATAGCTTTGATATCCTTGTTCAGTTCCTGTGATCCAGACTTGGTAGATCACATGCTCCAGAAACCTTGGAGTCTAGGAATAAGGTGCTGCTGGTAGCATGGGTAAGGGAAGAGCCTTGTGAGCTGTGGCTCTGGATCAACTTCACTCTTGCCTTTCAGTTCAGAAAGCTGGTATTTAATTCTCAGTCCAACCACTGGAGAGAGCTCCAGAGATCCTCAAAGAGGTTTCAGAAGGAACCTCTCAACAAAACTAGCTGCACAACAGGTGTCAGACTGCAGCAGGAGCTCCACAGTGTCTTCTGGTGCCAAGATCAGTGAGAGCAACTGACCTCTGTCAGGTGTGTAGGAAGGATCCAGGCTCTGAGGATCAGGGAAGGGGGGACAGCATGTTGCTTTGGCCAACAAGCAGCAGTGCAGAGAAGGACTTGGGGGTCATGANGATTGGCATCCCTGCTCAGTGTGGGGAGGTTGGAACTAGATGATCTTTAGGGTCCCTTCCAACCTGCCCATTCTGTGATTCTATCATTCTAAGTTGCTGATTTGACTCGACTCTGAGGATAGACTAAAAGCAGGACTGCTATTGTTGTGACCTCCTGGCACTGGTTTGAAGGCAGCTGGTGGCCCTGGTGCTGTGAAGGGTGGTTGCTGGTCCTGCAGAGCCTCATTGCACAGTGCTCATCTGCCTTACAAGCAGTTTCACTGGGAGAGGAGGCTCTGAGAACTGAGCAGCAGAGGGACCCTCCCCTGAAGTGTCCCTGTTGTCATCTGGAGAGCTGAGAGTTGGACACTTCTTTTAACTTGGATGTGGTAGAAGCTGTTGTTTTAGATATGTTGAGTAACTGGTCCCTGAGATGATGTACTTGGTATGGTACCTTTGGTAAGACAGTGTGATGCCAGATGAAACTCTGTAGTATGAACTGGCTGTCCTAGCAAACAGGAGTCCAGGATAAGCTCTGGCTTTGGCTGTGATATTACAGCACAGCATCTCTTTAGGTCTGCACTGGGCATGATGGGTAAGAGTGTAAGAATAAACACATCCATAACTCTGTCTCAAAGGCAGGCAGCTTGGCACTGCTTCCCTACTGGAGGGTCTTGCAGCTCCAGCAGCTTCCAAAGGCAGGCTGGGGGTTTGTGCTGCCTCCCTTTCTGTGAGGGAGTGACCCAGATTGAGGTGGCTTTGTCTGGTGGCTTTTCAAAGGTAAGACTTCTAATCTTGTGACTGTTTGGAGAGAAAATACTTTCACCTCAGTGAAGTTCTTTGAATTGTAAAGGGCATTGCTGTTGGGTTACTGAAAACCCTTGGGGTTTGTTTCATTCCTCACATTGCCTCAGGCCTTCTGCTGCATCCTGTTGGACTGACCTCCTTTTCAACCCGTGCTGGCAGCTGCATTGCAGAGCTCTCTTTTTTCCCTGGATCCTTCAGGGTTGTCATATGACAAACTTGAACTGTGACCCTTTTGTGTCTTACCAGGACAGCAGTGCCCTCTCTGTGTGATGTGGCCAGCAGTCTTCCCCATGCAGGCATTTGTTCCAAGCCATTTAACAAACTGAAAGTTTCAAATGCTGGCATTTCATAGTCTTTAATAGTATTGACTGTAAAGCAGATGAAATGCTGCTGAATACCCTGCATGCTGCTGGGAAGAAATACAGCTCCCATCTCTGCAGCATGCCCTGGGTTTTCTGTTAGTGTGTGCTCTCTGGTGAATCTCTTTATTTTGTTTTCATAAATTCCAATGCTTCCTCGCTAACAACAGGAGCATTCACTGCTCTGGATAGTCCAGCCCTGGTATTTGTTTCTAATATATGGGGGGTTTAACCAGATTTCTCTGAGCAGACTAGGCAAAGTCATTGTGCTGAAGTCTTGCAGGGAGTGTTAGGGTAAGAATTGATGCAGTTAGCACAGCATCCAAGCAACACCATCTCCAAGTGGTGTTGATGCTGGCAGGCATTGCCTTGCTGCAGTTACAGAGACTGAGCACTTGTATTTGTACAAATTGCATTCATTACCAAGAAGCCTCCAGTAGTGATAAGAGACTGGCTGTGTAACATAGATTGGCTCCAAGATAAGTAGCCAGTCTATTGTGCAGCTCATGGTAATCTTCCTCCTCCCCACCCCTAATAATAAATCTTGGGGCATTTTGGAATGTGTGGGGGTTGCTCATTCCAGTAGCCTGAATGTAGAACTGCTAAACATCATCATCTCCTACTAATTGTGCTTTCACAAGCAGGCAGGGCAGAAGACTGAGATGGATAGGCTCAGATAGGATGTTCTGAGCACACAGATGCTTTGCCTGTGTATTTGTTTCTCCCCTAAAGGACAGCTCACAGAGGATGGCCAGGGTAAGAGTTCCCCCCCATTCTCACAGTGATGGTTTTCTTCAGGAGGATATGTGAACATCTGGAGCTTGGGGATTTGCAAGTGGCAGTAAGAGCTCTGCACAACCTGGGGGGCTCTGCTTTGGAGCTGTGGGGCTCCCTTCTTTTGTAGTTAGCCTGTCCTTTCTCAGTGCAATGTCTGTGTAGGGTGACTTCAGTGATGCAGCAGTTACTTACTGTACCAGAATAATACAGTTTTAAAGAGAGAGAGGATTTTCTTGTTGCTTTGACTGAAATAAACCAACTGGCAAGTGCTTGCTTTGTCTTGTGAAGTATCTAATGTGCTTCTGGATTGCTGTTTTTCAACATATAAAGCTGGGCTAGTTTTATGCAACTAGGTGGTATAATCCAACCAGTTTGGTTTAAAAATGGTATTTACATGCAATTCTAATACTTTTTCCTCTCTCCTCCTATTCAGGGTTTGAATGGCAATGGAAATGCTCCTGGATCATCAGGTTTTAGCCTTACAAAAGTGCTCAGTCCAAGGATAACCCGTGTCTGTCTCAGGGACTTGATATTCTGCATGGAACAAGAGAGGGAGCTGAAGCATTCCCTGACCTTGTACTATGCTCTTCTGAAGTGAGTGGAGTTTGACATTTCATCTTGCTGTTTACTGCCAAAGAAAACACTGAAGCATCATTGCACTGTCTTGAGATTCCAAGTTCTGGAAGCTGATCCGTTGTAAGGATAACTCTTGTTTACAGAGAAACATTTTTATTCAATACCTAACTTGTCACCTGTAGGGTTTTTAATAGCATTGGGCTTCAACCAGTCTGTAACCCAGTGAAAACACTCAGCTGCACACACAAACACCTGACTACCTGCTTGCATTTAACTGTCTTGCAGGCTCTGAGGGCTTGAGAAGTGTCTCTAGTTTGTCTGTTGCTTGCTTCAGTACTCCAGAGTCTGCAACATCTGTTCTACATGTAGTGCCTTCTAATCCAGCCTCATTTAGGGAGACAAATAACACTTGAGAGGCACTGCATGGCATGGCTACTGTAGTTAAACATGAACCAGCAGTCAGGCCACATGCTGATGTGTTGCCTAGCTGACTCAGCATCTCCTTATATTCTCTGGGTTTAGGGTTACTACAGGATGCTCCTTGGTGGAGAGCAAAGGAGCAAGTCCAAAGGAATGAGGGGTGCTTCTCCTTTCCTCTGAGAAAGTGACTGATGGAAGGTGAACAGCTTGGTTGTTTTGTGACTGAAATACATCAGGCAGTGTAATTAGGGCATAGCCGGATGCTTGGGGAAAGTCTGGTCTTACTAAACTGGAGTGGAAGGAAAGAAAGAGCCTAAAAAGGAAGGATAAACAGAAGAAACAGTTTATGAAAAATAGCACAGATGTAGAAAGAAATGACCCAAAGCAACCTAATGCTGACTGTAAAAAGGGAAAACTTCAGATGCAATGAAACTTTGCAGCTGGAGACTCTTGAGGAGGGGATCAGTATTTGCAACTAAAGGATTCACTGCTTTATTTAGAATATGGAATGAATACCTTAATGTGATAAAACAGTTAAACTTTCCAAATAGAAAGTTGTTTAGACAGTTGCCTGGTTTCTGTTAAGATTGCTAGAATAGGTTCAGAGGTTTTCTGCTTGCTGGTCAAGGCTGCCCTGTGGTGGAGGGCAAAGCCTCTCAGTTCTGCCAGCCTGCCATGCCAAGAGTGCACAGTGCTCTCCCAGGGCTGGTGGGAAAGGCTCTGCCTGTGTTCAGTGGCTTCCTGCTGAAGCCTTTTTCTTGTAAGGAAAAGAGAAATGGTTATTTGGCTTGCTACTTCCAAACTTGATTCAAATAGCCTCCACCATCAGAACCACTGCAGATAGTTACCAAGTTCAGTAAGTTTTGAATTGGTTTGGGTTTTTTTCTGTTGGAACAATAGTAAACAAATCTAGTAATTGAATGCTGTAAATTATTTATATATGTATATATAGCAGATATATATATATATAAAAGAGAAGCAGTACTTTGAGCTATAGTTTGCAAAGATATTGATGGCATCAGGCAGAATTGTTTTGTATCATTTAATGCTTAGCTTTACTTTTTCTGTAAAGTGCAGCATTTCCCATGTTTGTGTACTGTATCTTATTGAGCAGATGTTGAAGATTATTTTAAATACTGCATTAAAGCAATTATTTTATTAAAAATAATAAATTGGTCCCTTTGTTTCTAACATGAGAGAGTCAGCCTCAGAAGCTGGCAGCAGGATGGCTGACAGCATGGCTTGGAGAGCATGCCCTGGCTCTCTCTGCCCATCACAGCCACTGGCAGGGTTGCCTCACGTGATATATTAGTGATAAACATCTATATTTTACATTTTAAGAGGGTTGTTTTTTTTTTTAAGCAGAACTAGGTGACAGAAGAAGGTTGCTTGAAGTGGGGGTGGGCAGGGAGAAAAAGCAACCTCTCACTTTAGAGAGTCACAGAATGTCCTGGAGTTGGAAGAGACCCACAAGGATCATAGAATCCTAGAATCNTCCAGCTCCTGTCTATGGACAGGACAACCCCAAAGCCACACCATGTGTCTAAGAGCATTGTCCAGATGTTTCTAGAGTTCAGTGAGAGCTAGTGCCATGTCTGCATCCTTGGGGAGCCTGTGCCAGTGCTCTACCATCCTCTGGGTGAAGAACCTGAACCTCTCCTGGCTCAGCTTCATGCCATTCCCTCAGGTCCTGGCACTGGGCACCAGAGAGGAAAGATCAGCTCCTTTCTTCCCAGAAGGAGTTGTTAGGCACTGGCCCAGGCTACCCAGGGCAGTGATGGAGTCACCAGCCCTGGAGGGGTTCAAACCACAGAAATGTGGTACTTAGGCCCATGGTTTAGTGGCACAGGGGTGAGAGGTTGATGGTTGGACTCAATGATCTTAGAGGTCTCTTCTGACCTTAATGATTCTCTGTTGATTCTCTGATCCTGAGAGACTGGAATGAGCAGCTGTGTAGATACAGCAGACACCAGAAGAGGTGTAGCTAGCGCATGGGCTATTGAACAGCTCAGAGCTGAAGGAGTTTGCCTCTACTGCTGTGGATAAAGCAGGGATGGAGGCTGTGAGCACCTGCCTTGCAGCTAGCTGACATGGTAATCAGGGTTGAGGGCTGTGCTTTTCTGCACCCTGCCTCTCACCAGTTGATTCCTTGGCCCTTTGCAGCAGGCCTGGCAGGTGATGCAAACTCTTAACAGGTCTCATCTCACATGGCTCTCAGTCTTTGCTTCTAATTTGAAAGCTTTAGTCTTCTTTATTACAAGGGGGAAAATGGAAAGTGCCCCAAACTTCAAGAACAGAGGGCAATTATTAAAAGTAGGGCTAGTTTTGCCTTTGAAATTCCTTGCTGCTCAGAGACTGTTGTGAGTGATGCCCCAAAGCTGGAGAGGATGGCTCCAGGAAAAGCTCCCCTGGAGTGTGCAGCCAGCCCTTCACAGTCTGCTAGGGATGCTGAAACAGAAATCTGTCTCTCCAGTTTCTTTTTTTCCCATGCTGTAAAGAAGAACCTGTGGGAAGGTTCTGCCTGTGTCCTTACACAAAACCAGGATATCCAGTAATTAGTGAGAGATAGCTCCAGGGCAAGCTCCAATTTTGCAACACTTGCCAAGGCAGGGAAAATGCCCTGGGCTAGGGCAGTCTTGGGAAGAGAGTGAGTCAGGAGGCTTGGGGTTTGGGTTTTTTCCTTTTTGTTTTCTCTCTCTAGTCTCAATCAAGTCAAAACTTCAGAAAACTTTCCAGAGACCTAACTCTTCCAGACCTCCCTATGCCTGGGTCAGGCTCCTCTGCCTCCTGATTTTCAGGCTTGTTCTCTGTAACAAGCTAAACTTCTGGCAGTTGTGAGCCTCAGCTGTAGCTTTCCATGCTGGCTGGGAGCAGGGAAGCTGAGCTGAGCCCAGGGCCACTATCACCCAAGGGAGAAAGCCAGGGAGGCACAGCCCAGCCCTTGCAGGGGGCAGGGTGCTGCCAGTTCTGGTGATTTCTTTCCCTCCAGAAACAGGTTTCTGCTTGAGAAGGGATTTAAACCCCTGTGTGGCTGTCACTTGCTAGAGGTGGCACTTTGGCACATAGAAGTCAAAGCAACGTGGGGTTGGGACAGGTTGGGGCAATGGGTGGCAGGAGCTGGTGGTGTCTTGCCCATGGCTCCTGCATGGGGACCAGGTCCCAGGTGGGGCTGTGCTGCTGGAGACACCCTTGGGAAAGCCTCGTGCTTGGCTAAGGGCCTGGAGGAGCCAGCACCACCCCAACTGCCCCAGGGCCTGCTGGGCATGCCCAGCCCAGCCCAGACTGCCAGGGGCCCAGGGAGCTGCCCCAGGACTGCCCTGCCTCTCAGCTGCACCACGATGGGGGTGCAGAAGAGGAGCTCAGAGGTAGGTGGGTGGGAGGGAGGCCTGCCTGGGGGGCTTTGGGTCCTCATTGGGTTGCCCAAATCCCCTTGGGTGCTCTTGATCCATCATGGCATCGTACTGTCAGCCTCCTTGGGCGTGCTCCATGTTGAGAAGGCAGTCTCCATCATGGGCAGTCAGCCACAGGCAAGGAGCTTGAACTCCTGACAGGGGCATGCAGTGCAAATGCTTCCTGGCTCTTTGGACAAAGATCTCCAGACATGTCTGGCTGAGATATGAGTACTAGGGCACACTTTGTCTTTCTCACTGTTGTTTTTTATCCCCTCCACCTGGTTTCTGTGGTGTTAGATGCACTTCCCAGCTCCTCTTTCCCACCCCAGCTGCTTTCATTTTGCCTTTTGCCCCCATGGTTCTGCCTTGCAGCATGAACAGGTTGCAACACTCCCTGCCTTCCCTTGCCTTCCCTTGCAGCTCTCCCTGGCACCCCAGAGCAGCTGATGGGGGCAGGAGCTCAGCTCTCCCCCAGCAACACCTGGGGAGAGAGACATCATATCCACCACGATGCTATGGGCTTGTCCACCAGCTCCAGCATGGCTGTGGTGGTGGTGGGACAGCATTTTCCTGCTGCTGCTGGGGGAGAGGAGCCTTCACCCAATCTATCCCACCCCAAGGCCAAGCAAGAGCAGAGAGGAGCTGCTCCAACCCGCCAGGGTTATTTTAGACTCTAAGGTTGGGGGAGATTTTTGGTTCTTGTTTAGTGAGCAGCTCACTGTAAATTTCATAGCTTGGTTTTGCCACCGGTAACAACTCCCGGAGCCCCTGAGCAGTTTATTTCATGTACACAAGAGTCAAAAAGGGAAAAGTAAGAACAGCTCTGGGGAAAAGAAGGGCTTGGGAAATGACTGTAAGTACAAACACAGGATTGCCAAACCCACACATTGAAAAAGCATGAATCAGATCTCCAGGAATCACAAGGTTGGTTGGTGGTCTGAATTGCAGCTACCCAGCCTGGGCGCTTTCTGAAGGGTATTTCCCTCCCTGTTTTCAGTGCTCTGGGGGAAGCTGCATGCCCTCCATCAGGGGAGAGAATGCTGACAGGCTGGAGACAAGGCTTATGGGTGCTTGTAGGAACCCATCTTCTTCATGCTGGAGCCCAAGATGGTTATCCCACCCTCCCAATCCCCTAACCCTGCCTCACTGCAGTGCTTTCCCCTGGTGTGGGGCATCCCTGCCATTCCCTCGCATCCCTGCTGTTCCCTTACATCCCTTCTGAGCTGCCTAGAAGGATGGCCAGGCCCCAGTGTCCATCTTGCCATGGTGAGGAACAACAGCCTCTCACACCAGGGTTGGTCTGCCATGGATAGCATCTCTTCTGTCTCACAGACTTCCAGAAGAGAGAGCCACCACTTGGAATAGCTCAAAGATGGATATAGCCTGAGCCATAAAAAGCAGCACTGCCTAAGGTAGTTGCCTATTTCAGAGGGACATGAGTTGTGTTCCACACTATACAAGAGCTGCTTGTAAGACAGAGCTGAAGACATTTCATGTGGGGGAACAAATTAATTCTTCCTCCCTCAAAGTCACCCAAAACTTGAGGAGAGTGCTGTGGAAAACTTGCCCAAGTTGGTGCCTTAGCCCCTAGGCAGCAAGCAGCCTTCACCCACACCTCCAAATATGGATGTGCTGGCAGGCCAGGGAAGCTTCCCCAGCCTCCTGCCTCACTTGAGGGCCTCTAGATCTAGAGCTGATCTAAAATGCTCTTGCCCAACTCAGCCCTGCAGAGTCAGCTTTGCTGCAAGTTCTTTCTTGTCTATCCCTCTGGAGTCCCTCAGCCACTGCCAGCACTGCTGTCTTGGTCCTTGCAAACACCTTGGCCATGCTACAGCTGTCCACACTGGAGAACCTGCAAGGTGACCTCCACAGGACAGAACTCCCAAGGGTGCTTGCCTAGGCAGCACCACAAGGTGTTCTTCCCAAGCCCATGCACATCACCATTGCCTCCCTGCACTCAACCAAGGTCTCCTCTGCTCCAGCAGGAGCCATTCTCCTCCTTGTGTGTTACAGGAGCACAGCCACCAGGACTCATTGGTGTGTATGTATGGCTAGGCTTGNTGTGCCTGACTCATTGGTGTGGAACCTGGGGAAATCCCAGGCTGCATGGCTCTTCCTGAGCTCCTGTCAGGTAGGCAAATTACCTGTTGTAGGGAGAGGATTCAGGAGTTAGAGGGAACTGTATGCCAATGGGAAGAGCAACCCAAGAGCCCCAGTTCTCCCTGACCTGCTGAGGCTGAAGTCTAGAGCTGGCAGTGCACCTGCTTTGGTGAGGGGTGGAGCTGCAGCCCTGCAGTGAGTAAAACCTCACAACCTTTCTCCTTCAGAGCCAAGCATTGTATTCTGCTCCAAAACTCTGGTACCACCCACCCATGGAAGAGGAATGCAGGTGACTTCCAAGCTGCTGGGTAGAGAAAGCACTCAGGTCTAACAGGAGCAGTAGTTCTTGCAAGGGTAGCTCAGGAGCAGGAGCTGGTCAGCTTCCAGGGCAGGAATGACTCACAGCTGCTTGATGGTTACCTATGAGCTGTCATGCCCAGCTCTGGGCTCCCCAGGGCCTGCTGCAGCAATGTCTAATGTCTGCTTACAGTAGCTGGCTCCCTATTGATGACTGTCAATGAACTTACTCCAGGTTGGAAGTAACACCAACAGCACCAAGCACTTCCTCCTGCTGCGTAACAAGCAGCTGTGGGAGTATCCTGGCCTGAAGGACCAGGCATGTTAGCTTGACCTGTAAGTGTCTACATCAAAGCAGAGGTGAGAGGAACACCTACACCTCATAACTGTGCCTCGTCAGAGGGCCTCTATCTGGTAGATGGTTTCCTTTGCCAAGGTAAATACACACTTGCTAGTGGGAAACAAATGTGGTACATGGAGCTCAGGAGAAGCTGAAAGAGCAAAACGAGCCCAGCAGATGTGGTAATCCCAGGAAAGGAGCATAATCAGAGCCCAGGAGGACAGCCCCAGCCATGCTCCAGAATAGTTCTCACTCGGATTCCTCTTCTCCAAGTCTCTCTTCAACCACAGCTACCTGAGGGGAGAGAGCAGACCAGGAGAAGTCCTTCTCAGTGCTCCCTAGGGTCACATATGGACCATGAGCCTACACTGTTGATTGGTGCAAGGTGATGAGACCTTTGGCTGCTCCCAGGTTGACTCTGTGCTGTTATGTCTCCAGAGGGGGAAAGTTAGCTCTCTCTTCACTCTCAATCCACAGCTGGCTCTCACAACTGTCTCTTGCTTGTGAAAGCAGAGCAGCCCATGTGGGCCATGCTTCCTAGGAGATCTGCCAACACAACACTTGGGTGTCCTCATCTCTCATAATGCTGGCTCCAGGGATAGAGGACATGGAGCTCCATGGCAGAGCCATCTCTGGCTGCTCCTTGCCAGCAAGAGCTTTGCTACACCTCTGCCTCCAGGTCAAGACAGTGAGCACCTTCCTCATCTGGAGGTGGTTCCCGCTCTTCTTCAGGACCAGGAGTGTACACTGTGGAGTGTAAGGCTTAGCCTTCCAAGCCTCTTCTCCACATGGCAAGTGTGATGAGTGAATCCTACTTGCTCTGTTTCCTGAGATGACTTTCCATGTAGATGTCCTCCTTGAGCCCAGCTGCTGAGCCATTCCCCACAGCCCCTTGCACTGAGAGTCACACAACAGTGGTTCTGTTGAGGCTCAGAACATCAGCCCATGGGTGACAAGTGAGTGCTTTTACTCATCCCAAGCTCCCCAGCAAATTCCTCAATGTGTGCAGGTTCTGAAGAGCTCTCGAAGATTGATTTTATGAAGAAATCCCTGTCTGGTTTTAGCTACCTGTGCCTTTGGCCTGCTGACCTCTCCTTCTTCTTTGCAGGGGAGGGATTTCCCACCCTTCCTGGGGAGCTCTCACTGCTTACAAGGGTAATTTGGTCTGGGCAGGATGGCCTTGCTCTGCTCTTCATCTCTGAGGAGCGCTGACTCGACGGCAGGCTGGATCTGCTCACTCTTTGCCCTCAGAGCAGCAGCCCTTACCCAGCTAAATTCAGCTGGGGGAATTCCACCTGTAAGATGTGCAAGTAAGGGCAAAGACATCCTCTGCCTTGTCCCTGTCAAGTTTCTGCTCCCCAAGGCCTTGCTTTCTCTGTTGGGAGCTCCTGCATGCAGCAGCAAGTCTGCTCCCTGGCTGTTTCGCTGAAGCCGAGATGCCCACACATATTTTCCATTGTGAACCTGGTTCCATCCCTGCCAGCTCACCAAACCAGCTATTGTTCAGGAGTTGAGTCATCCCACCTAGCCCACACCCAAGCAGGCTTTTGGGATTTAACACATGAGAGACTCAGTACTGTTGGCCTGGCTTTGGGGTACTCTGCCTCCTGCCTCCTCCATCCAGGAGGGTGACAGTGATGGAGACACTCCAGGTGGGTTGAATGTGGCCATTTTCATGCCTGTCTTTGAGTTCCCAGCTCCCAGCCACCACAAACAGATATTTAAGGTGATACAGGAAAGACACCAGCTTGCCCCCATGCTGGAGCTTGCTTTTGCCTCCTGAGGCTGCCAGAAAGCCAAGATCTCCCTGTCTTCTCTACACTGTCATCACCAGGTCATGCAGAGCAAACATCAGAGCTGCTTCCCCTGCTGGTGGTGATGCCTCCTCCTGATCTCTGCTTGACATATAGGATTTACAGTACAATTGAAGTTTGGCACAGTTGTTACTCCCAAACTCCAGCAATTAGAGGATTGGAGAGGTTGATGATAGGTCCCTGATTCTTCATCTGGTCATCCTGGCTGACCCCACCCTTTTAACCACCTCTTTCCATAGACAGCCAACATGCTGGGCATGTTTGCAGAAGAGGCAAGATTAAAAACCCAGAAAAGCCCCAAAGTGAATGACTAAAGTTTATAAGGCTAATACTTTATAGGACTAGTGTGCACAGGCCTGGGGCCTTCAAGATAATATAATCTAATACTTGGAGATCCCCTGATGAAAGGCACTATATATGCAAAGTGCTTTATAAACATTAATTAGTTAATGTTGAAAATTTTGCCCAGGGCAAAAAAAGAGAAAAAACCCTACCCAAAATTCCCCCTTCCCTCCCTCCCTCTAGTCCCTAACTCTACAAAGTTAATGATTCTGTGTGTGCAAACTTGGAGCACATTTTCATTTCTGTTTACTTCTGGGAACACTTTCAGACAGTTTGTGCTTCTGCAAGCATTGGTGACATGGCTGCTCCCCAAACTGTGTGACCTAAGCTTTGTGCATGAGAACATCTCAGCATTACCCTGGAGGGGTTTAAAAAACCTGGTACTTAGGGCCAAGATTTAGTGGCATGGGGAAGAGAAGTTGATGGTTGGACTTGAAGATCTTAGAGGACTCTTCCAACCTTAATGAGTCTGTGATTCTGTGAGGCTGTGAAAGGTTTGCCCTGGCCCAGTCCAGCTGCTGCCACCTCCAGGCATAGTCAGGGTTCAGATGAAGCTCTGAGTCAGGTGAGCTGCCTCTACATGAATGCAAGATCAAGGTGGTGGAGAGCAATCATTTACAGATGTATCTAATACAGAAGGACCTGACTGAGATAAGCTACACTTTCATCTTGTGCAGTTAAGGATGTTTCATTTTAATCCTGTGTCAATGGGGAAGAAAGAAAAGGATATGAATTTCTAGTAAATAAATCATGCTAGTGAGTGCTCAGATCAGCAGCAGAGCTTTCCAAAAGCCCTTCAAAGAGATGCTGTTGCAAGCCAGTGACAAACCAGTGCTGGTGACTTTGGATCTTGAAGCATTTGCTATTACAGCATCACAGAGTGTTAGGGGTTGGAAGGACCTCTGGAGCTCATCTAGTCCAACTCCCCTGCCAGAGCAGGAGAACCTAGAGCAAGCTTTGCACAGGATGTGTCCAGTTGGGTTTGGAATAGCTCCAGAGATGGAGACTCCAGCAGCTCCCTGGGCAGCCTGGGCCAGTGCTCCACCACCCTCAAAGGAAAGAAGTTCCTCCTCCTGTTCAGCTGGAACTTGCTGGGTGCTAGTTTGTGCCCATTGCCTCTAGTCCTGTCCCTGGGCACCCCAGAACAAAGCCTGGCCCCAGCCTCCTGCCCCCCACCCTTTAAGGATTGCTAAGCATTGCTCAGCTCTCCCCTCAGGCTGCTCTGCTCCAGCCTAACCAGCCCCAGCTCTCTCAGCCTCTCTGCACAGGAGAGGAGCTCAAGTCGCCTCAGCATTTCAGTGGCCATTCTGAGGGTGTGCAACACTGGGGAAGAAGAAAAACTTAAAATACTTAGTAGTAGCTTTTGATCTGCAACTTGAGACCTCTTGAAGACCTCTGATGGTCCTAAAGCATTGCATGTCCTCTGTCAGCCAGCCTGGCTGCCTTCAGCAGCAGCACGCTGGGCACTTGCCAAGGCAGCCACTGGAATCACAGCTCTGCTGGGAAAATCTAGATGGGAGATTGTGATGGAGGAAACACTCCTACTGCTGAACTCACTGATCTTTACCTCCTCTGGTTCTAAATGACTTTGTGACATTAAATTTGCTCTCAAGGAGACAACTGGGAGCTTAAACATGAGAGACATCTTTTGTAGTGCAACAGGCAAAAGACTTGATTTTCCTGGGATTTCTGGGGTGCTTAGAAAGCTCCCATGAGAGCAACTAGCATGGGGAGAAGTGCTGTGTCTCAGTCTGATGTTACCAATCCCAACAAAGGCAGTCTGTACCACAACAGAATGTTTGCAATATGCATTAAGACAAAAGGTGTTTGGCACTCACTGATGAGCTTTTGTGTGTAAAGCCTCCCTTTTGCTCTGTGCTGAAGCAGACACCTGCTTTGATAGTTATATGAAAAAAAACCCACAACCTTAACTTTGCTTGGGGATATTTAGAACCAAAACATGCAGAATTATTGCAGCACAAAGTCTGCTTCCTGGGTCTGGCTGATATAAAAAGGAAAAAGAAAAAACAAGGTTAATATAATAATAATATAAAAGAGGAGTCCATGGCACACAGTTAAGCTCCACAGCACTCTCTTGTCCCAGCAGTGCCACTAAATCAATTTAAATCCCAAAGGAAAATGTAATACTGTTGAAGAGCAAATTAAGCACAAGCCTGGACCTGGACATCATCCCTCCTCCAACAGCAGCACATCCAAACCCTTCCCTGCTCTGCACTGAGGCAGGGTGGAGGAAAAGCAGTGTGAAAGTGAGCTGGTTTGGTCAGAGGCTGGAGCACCTCTGCTGTGAGGACAGGCTGAGAGAGTTGGGATTATTCAGTCTGGAGAAGAGAAGGCTCCCAGGAGACCTTCTTGTGGCCTTCCAGGATCTGCAGGAGCTACAAGAGGGCTTGGGAAGGATTTGTTAGGCTGTCAGGCAGTGATAGGACTAGGGGAATTGATCCAAACTAGAGGAGGGGAGATGTAGGTTGGCTGTTAGGCAGAAGTTGTTGCCCATGCGGGTGCTGAGCCACTGTGCCAGGTTGCCCAGAGAGGTGGTGGCAGCCCCAGCCCTGGCAGTGTTGCAGGCCAGGCTGGCTGGGGCTGGGAGCAAGCTGCTCTAGTGCCAGGTGTCCCTGCCCAGGGCAGCCACAGGGCTTGGGATAGAGGAGCTGGAAGGTCCCTGCCAACCCTGACAAGTCTGTGATTCTGTGGTTTCTCCTCCTCTGCCCTGCCACAGGCAAATGCCAACTTTCTCTCTTGTAGGCTCTAAGGCAGTGTACAGTGTGATGGAAAGAGAAGGAATACACAGGAGCAGGCAGGCAGAATGAGACAGAGGTGTGTTTAATTGATGTTAGATGAACATAAATAGTCCAAGCTGGCATTAAGCAGCAGAGCCTTTTTCCTTTCTGTGCCAGGTACCCATTTACCTGGGCTCATCACCAAGGGCCAACATGACATCAGAAGCCCCTGTGGTGTTTTGCCTTCGGGGCAGCAGCCGGTAGAACTGGTTTCATCTGGCAGACAGAGCGTGTGAGTTGTGGTAATTGGTGTGTTCTTCTCTGCCTCAGATGCCTTATCTCATCCTGAATATTCCCATAATCTCCCCTTTTTCCAGCCCTTTTGTTTCTCAACAAAAAAAATATTTACATTGCAATAAGCAGTGGGAGCCTCCAGATCAGCATCAGAGGGAGACACAGGTGCTGGGGAACGCCAGGAACAATGAGCACAGGGACAGCTGCAGAGAAGCTGCAAAGGGGCAACTTTGTCCTGGTGGATGCTTCCTGCTGAACAGAAGGGGTTTGAGCAGACACCATTTGATTAAGGAGCCTTGTCAAAAGCAGCTGCTGCTCCATTTTTTGCCACTCCTGAGATCGGTTTGGATTATTTTTCTGCAATGTTTTGCAACTGAAGAATAAAATAAGTATGTGGATGTGCTGGGAGCAGAGTGTGGGAGCTTTTCTTTCTACACACCAAGGCTGGAAACAATCAGGGCGAATCCCAGGGCTGCATTAGGAGTGCTTTGCCAGCACAACCATCCCAGGTTATGCAGGGGTTGAGTGGGCTTCCTGCGGGCATCCCTCCTGCTGGTCCCTGCTTTCTGGCTGAGGAGAGCAGCCTCACCCAATGCAGCCTGCCAGCAGAGGCAGATTTTCTAGCTTGTCACTGAGGGTACATTATGGAGCTTTGTGTTAGATTAGCTGTGTGGATGAGAGGCTTCACTCTTGGTTTGGGATGGCCACAGCTTGTCTCAGGATGTATATGCTCAGAAAGCTCCTCTGGGGCAGCAGGGCAGGCAGGTAATGTGTGTAAGGGAGGAGATGGGACAGACATCTCTGCTTGCCTGGAACAGGAGAACCTCTGCAAGCTGCCCCTGGAAAGAAGTTGGAAGGCACAAAAGACTTTCTCTTTCCTTCCAATTATACTACTGGTAAGTCCAAATGCAGCAGCAGGAGTGAGCATGATGCAAGCAGAGACTGGCTGGAGAAAGGTCCCAAAGCAGGTAGGATGCTGCTGCCTCTTTCATCTGCAACTTGAGGAGAAGTGATCTGTTCTTTCTACTTACAGGTCCCTTTGGAGCTGGGAGGTGCTGGAAGCATTGGGAAATCTGACCACAGACAAAGCCAGACACTTAGTTTTAGCCTCTCACTTTGGAATCTTTTGCATGGTTTTATTCCTGCTCCTATGGAAATCACTGGTGAAGCTTCCCACTGAAGTTTAGCTGGATCCTAAGTCTGTAAAAACCCTGACTTAGGAAGAGGGAGAATAAAATACAGAACATAAGGTAGAAAAGGGAGCCTTTAACCTGCCAAACAAGGCTAAAACACAAATCTAGTGGTTATGTTAAAGAGTCCACATGAAAATTATCCAAATATACAGGATTATAGGAGAAGAAAGAAAATAGATGACTAGAAAGAGATGATGAGAAATGGGCTAAGGGTGGAGAAAGATATGAAAGGTGGGAAAATCCACTCCAGGATGAGGGAGAGACCAAAGATGTGAAAGGACACAAGTGGAAGAGCACCAGGTTCACTCTCTGGCCCATGCAGATAGAGCTTCTGCTGGCCCAGCCACACACACTTCTAGAGCCAGCACTGTTGCCTCTGGAAATGTTTTGTGCTACTGCTGTGTCACTCTGCAAAAAGAAGAGGATGTTGATGGCACCAAGTGAGAGGGTAGGGCCATGTTTTGCTCTCACTGACAAGTCTTTCACATCTCAGGCACTGCAGTCTTCCTGGGAATGACAGAAATAGAATGGTTGAAGTTGGAAGGGACCTCTGGAGATCAGCTTGTCCATTCCCTTCTGCTCAAGCAGGACCACCTCGAGCTGATTGCCCAGGACTGTGTCCAGATGGCTTTTGAGTATCTCCAGAGGATTTCCCTGAGGGTGGAGCAGGGAGCTGGACACCCAGGACACTTTGCTGCTAGCAGCAATCCTCTCAGCCCTGAAGCCTGGGCAGTCTCCAACAGCAGGCACAGGAGCTGCCCCAGCCTGCAGCCTTCTCTTGCTGCTCAACAGTCATAGCCACAGCAAATCTGGGCTGATGTCTCCTCACTGCTCCTGCTCTTGCAGCACTCTCTTGAGCAGCAGAGCCCGGGGAGCTGGGAAGGGCAGCATACAAAGGGGCTCTTGGTCACCCATGCCAGTTGGTCACCACATCTGCTGTGTGGAGCACCAGCTGAGACTGGACAAGCTGAGACTGCTGCAACAAAGAGAAAGTCAAGCCAAATGCTGACGAGAAGACAATGCCCTAATTTTGAGTGACATACAGTATCACAGTATCCCAGGATGTCAGGGGTTGGAAGGGCCCTAGAAAGATCATCTAGGGCAACTCCCCTGCCAGAGCAGGATCACCTAGACCAGCTCACACAGCAATGTGTCCAGGCAGCTCTGCAATGGCTCCAGACAAGGAGACTCCACAGGCTCCTGGGCAGCCTGGGCCAGTGCTCTGGCACCTGAACTGCAAACAAGTTCCTCCTCAGCTTAATACTAAACCTCCTGTGCTCCAACTTGCTCCCATTCCCTCTTGTCCTGCCATTGGATGCCATTGAGCAGAGCCTGGCTCTCTCCTCCTCACACTCACCCTTCACATATTTCTAAGCATTGCTGAGGTCTCCTCTCAGTCTCCTCTTGTCCAGGCTGAAGAGACCCAGCTCTCTCAGCCTGTCCTCCTAGGGCACATGCTATGGAAGAGGTGGCTGATCTTCTACTACAGCTGTTACCAGGCCAAGGAGAAAGACAACACAAAAAGCAGCACCCAAGCATGTGCTTAAGCCTCTCAAGATAAAAAATCAGCTGTGTATTGTAAATGAAGGAATACTTGCTAAAAGATGCTAGAAAAAGACAAACAAACAGTTATATTTACTACTAATACGTGAAGAAACATCTTGCTTGCCAGCTTCTCATCACAATACAGTCCCATGCCATGTCTTTGGTTGAAGGGATTAGAACAGCTATATCATACACAACAGGGAGCAGGAAAGAAGCATTTCCTAAACTCCCTGAGAAACACTTTTTCCATACCCAAACAAACTCTCTGCTCCTCTGATTGATTTATTATCTCAGCAGTGCCCTTTGGGCTCAGTGGAAATATTAACACCAAGCAGGTAAAGACTGAAGAATGATTTAGAAGAGAGTTCACAGCAGTCACAGATCTGACTGATTTCTGCTGTTGTAAGGTGAAGAAGACAGGAATGCTCTGTTAAATTTAGGGGAGAAGACAGTTGTGTTTCAATGTGTTGGTGAGGAGGTGAGAACGTGGCAGTCAGTGCATGAGCGTGGTGCACTTGGGTTGGTCTCAGAGGTCCTCTGAGCCTGACATCCATTCACTCTCCAAAGAGGGTCTGGAGGATTTTTTTTCCCTCCAAGAAAGTGGCAGATCAGCCAGGAATGAAAGTGAATGCATGAAACATGTTCAAAATCACTGAGCTACATGCACTGTGTTAGGTTTTGCTTCAGTACTGTTTATTTGCACTCCCTTGCTAGCCTTCAAAGCCCTCCAAGTGCTCTGCTCATGCAGGATCTATCTGGCTTCAGCAAAGCAGCGTGGCAGTTTGCCTGAGCTGAGAAAATATGCTTGAAGTCTGCATTCAGAGGCAGCTTCAACATCCCCAGGAAAATGCTTTGTTTCTCTAGCCTGAAAGTATGTCACAAACAGGAACAGAATGATATCCTCCCTCTCCCTCACCCTCAGTCCTCCTTACCTTAGGAAAAAATTATGCACTTCCAATTACAGGGCCAGTTAAAATCAATACAAAGGTGGAAGAAAACAGATCATTTTTCTTATGGAAGTAACTGCTTTCATTAATTTTTCATTAGCCCTGCTTTTGTTGTGCTATCCATCACTGAAGGAGCTGGTATGCAGTAGATTCCATTTAGGCTCTCTTACATGCTTCCAGGATTTAGTAGATATTGCCTGATAAAGCTGTGAGCTTTATGGCTTTAACTTACATCTATCAATAATGCAGCAGAAGAGCATTTTTTCTGCAGAACAGCTGTTCCTGAGCCAAGCAGCTTTACTCCAGGAGAACCTGGACTAGCTGCACTGGTTATGGTGGAGATGATAGCACAGCCTTTAAAGCACTCATCTAAAGGCTACAACTGTGAGAGAGGAGCAGATGCTTAGGAAGGAAGAGGATCTGTGAGGGTTTGAGCTCTCATTTCAGGCTGTTGTCAGTTTTAGGTTGGAGTGTTTGAAGCTGGGAGCCAGCCATGCCTTGCCCCAGCTCAGCAACCACACCTGAGAACAAATGTTCCTGCCATCAAGCATCCTGGCAGGGGTCAGGGTTTGACTGTGCCCACTAGATGAGCTCTGTCACAAGTGGCACTAGAGCTTTTGGTTGTTGTTTCCCCCGACCCTGTAATGCCTGAGTTCTGTGGTAAGGAACTGAAATATCATAAACAGAAAATGATAGTCACAGCTGAAGAGCTGAGCCAGGGGAAGGAGAGGAAGACTTTAGTAGAGCCTGCTTGATATAGGAAAGGTGAAAGGAATTCTATTTCACATATTTTTCTCTCACTTCAGAAGGAATTGGGGGAAAAAATAATAACCTGAAAGGTGGATCAAGCCTAAGGTGGTTCTAGTGTTACTTTAAAAGCTTATTCAGCCAGCTGAGGGATGCCTTGGGTTTGCTTGAATAGCTTGCAAACCCATGTGGCACAGCACCTCGCCCATTCCAACTCCTATCTGTAGTGCAGGAAGGGCTCTGGAAGAGGATGGCTCTTGATCAGGACTCTGGAAGCAGAGCTTGCCACGAGGTGGGTGGAAGCTGAGCCTCTTCAGCCTCCTCGGCTGCAAGACGAGCTTATTGCTACCTTCTCTTGCATGTAGAGCAGTGCTTAATTGAGGGTTGCAGAGCACTTTGAAGAGGCCAAGCACGGTGTTAGGGCCAAAATTATTACTCTTGTGCTGCCCAGGCACAGCCCCACCTCAAACAGGAGAAAAAGAAGCCTCCTGAACTGGAGAAATGCACAGCTACTTCTGTCATTGTCTGGTGGCAGAGGTTTTGAATGTGAGCCAGGCAGAGCTGAAGCATTCATCCAGTGTGGCAGGAATTAGTGAACTCACAGCTGCAGAGCTCCAGAACCAGTGTCCATGCTCTGCTGCCTTTGTCCTTTGTTCTTGCAGTTTCTTGGAGGTTAATCAAATGAAGTATCAAACATTTATGGTGTGAGCTGATGGCAGAATGGCTGCAGTAGCTGAGTTTAGGAGGCTTCAGCACATGCAGCTTTTGTTCTAAGCCAATGCCCACTTGCCAGGTCCCTGCCCTGCCCTGTAGAGCCCATCCCAACAGCCAGCTGCCAAGGCCATCCCAGCCCATGCCCCTTCCTCTGGAAAAGCAATGTCCACACTGACAAGCTACATAATAGAACAGAAGCCAAAGACCATTTAGGGTTGTAGATGTGATCATTTATCAGTCCCAGCTCCAGAGTACAGAGACAAATCTCCCTCTCTCCATCTCTCCCCAGAGCAGCAAGCAAGAGCTGTCCTATGAGGACCAAGGGATGGAGCTTGCTAGGCTGGGCACAGGCACCAAGAGCCCACAGCCATACCCCTGAGGGGCACAAAGCCATCCTATTCACACCAGTGACAGGCCCTCTGGAGAGAAGAGCTCATGGACACACAGTTCCAGTGGGGCTGAGAGAGCAGGACCTGATCAATCCTTGTGTCCTGGTTTGACCGAAAGCTAGGGTCAAAAGAACAATCTTTTGAGGAAAGGTCTCCAAGACCCCCCTCTCCCCAATAAGACGGGGACGACAGTAAACAAAAACAAAAAAAAACTAGGCACGCAGACAGTGAATTTCTAAGAATAGCTTTATCTAAATTTAAATGGTACAGCAGTATGAAAGAGATAAACAATAAAGAAAGATAAGGTGGTTAGTTCAGAGTCGGCTTCCAGCTCTTCCCCCTTCTAATTGCCTGACTTTGCCGGCAAAAGCTGGCAAAGGCTCCCAAAGATCCACCCCCTCCTTATTACAGGACCTTATCACCTCTTCCCCCCCCCTTACTTTCACCCAGGGAGGGAGACTTTATAAATACCAGAAGCCTCTTTCTGTAAAGAAGGAGGAAAAGCTGAACCAAGCACAGCTGAATCCAGAGAGACAGGAAGCAGGAAACAGGAAGCAGGAAACTTCCCTTAAATACACAAAAATACATCATTCCTCCGCGCAGTCCGTGATTTGCTGTTTGTTGTCTCTCTTGAATGATGTCTCAGGGTTACAGTTCTTGACCCCCCGTCCAGAGACGCTGCGATGATGATTTACAACTGCACATGCGCGGGGTTTTGATTCTCTCTCTTCCTTATCAGTTTCTCGGCTTCTCCCGGCAAATTCTTTCGTGGTGGAAGAAGGGGGGCATAAGGAGTCTAGCTGCTGAGTCTTTTTTAAAGAAACAGTGTCCAAAATTCAAAAGTTCAAAAAGGAAACATGACGTACACTCTTTTCTTGAATTTTAATCACTCCAGGACACCTTGTTTCCTTAGACTAGCAGTAGGAAATAATGTGTTTTAGAAGCAACACACACCCACAGCCCAGAGACAACACACTCTAGGTGCCAGTGCAGCAACTCTGACAGCTGGTCTGCCCACAGGCTTCTTCTCCCAAGCCCAAATCACACTGATCTGTAATTCAGCTCCTAACTTGGGTGTGGGCAGGCTCACCATGAATATGGAGGGCAGAAGATGGAATCTGGGACATAGCTGACATCAGTTGAAGAAATAATATGCTCTTCATTATTTTAGGGGCACAGGACTCAATAATGTATTAAGTTGCTAGCCAGCAAATGTGGAACAAAAATAAATCCCAGATCCAAGGAAAAGCAGACTTTTCCCCATCTGTCAGAAGACACCTGCATTTCTGGAGCTCATCCTTGCACAAAGAGAAGATGCTTGAGCAGGTTGGCACTAGGGTTTCCCTCCATCCCTGACATTAGCATCCTGGTTATCAGCCAGCAGAGCTAGCTCAGCTTACAAAAGGATGAACTTTTGTACTCTATGCCTGTGTATTTTCTTTGGAAAAGGAGCAGGGATATGATTTTTGCAGTTTCAATCTCAAACAAAGGCTCCTAAATGCTAAGTCAGTTTTGGAGTCGTCCCTAACCAGACCAGTGAGGTAGCAGCCAAAGCCAACACAGGGACCTGAAGAAACATATTGATTTTTGGTGGTGGTGATCCCTCCAGCCCCTCAAGAAATAATAAAGCACTCCAACTGAAGTCTGAGAAAAAGCAACTGGTCTAGAGGCCCTGAGGATGTCTTGGTTTCATCTCCAGTGTAAATAAACCTCAGGCAGTATGAATGCCAACACACAAATACCAGTTGTCCCTAGAAATAATTCATAATCTGGAATTCCACAGTCAAGAAATGACAGATGGAAATAAGTGGTTTTCATTTCTCTAAAGAACTGACCACTGGTCAATAACAATTCTTTTCTCCCCATCCAAAATCAAAGCTTCCCTCTCCCAAGGCCCCCAAAATGGGAACATGAAAGAAAGAAATGCACTTGACAAGTCATTTGGGTGATGGCAAACCTCTGCAGTTAGTACAGCAATCCATTTTTAAAGGGTGCTGCAAACAATTAGGCTTGTGAACAAGATGTTTCCCTTCACATTGAGATCCCTGCCTGTTCAGCACAAAGAAAAACTACTGAATGGGTGGCTCAGCTTCCATGCTTTCAGAGGGTAGGAGGTTGTCCCCATTTGATTTTGTTATGGATTCTGTTGGGCATCAAACCCCAGTGCCTCAACCAGATCTGCTTCTGCCATTCAAGCACTGAAATGATCTGTTTTCTGCTAGACAGGTGGCAAGGGAGAGGAGGAAGTCTCTGGGCCAGACTATCTGGCCAGTAAGTATCTGGAGATAAATTATCAGCACCTACTTACAAGTGGTGTTTATGGGAAGAGAGATGAACCCAGGACTACACCTTCTCCAGTGCAGGGTAAATGAAGTCAGCCTCACAGTCTGAAGGTTCACCCAAGCATGCCAGGATCCATACTTCCATTATATAGCTGTTTGGTGAATCAAGGAGGCAGGAGGGGAAGAACTAAAGCCTGAGTGATGGTTATTGCAGGAATCCTGTGCTCATGTTACCAAAAGAAGACATGAAGACCCAGCTGCTCTGCCTCATTGTGGAATGGGGTTAGTTGGCACCTGCAACCTCTGTGTGGCCACAGCAGGTCTCCTGGCAGCTGCTTAACCAAGTACAACCTTGGCAGCTCCTGTTCACAGGATCACAGTATCCCAGTATGTCAGAGGTCGGCAGGGCCCTAGAAAGATCATCTAGTGCAACCCCC